>BQNB010010200.1:54855-84610 GCA_026074375.1 Tanacetum coccineum
ATATCAACAATCTCGGAGTAAGATGTCAATATATAACGTGTGTATCTCCGTGACAAATGAGACATGTATATTTTGAGAGAAAGTTGAATGGCTAGGAAGGGTTGTGCTTTGCATCACTGGGTCTATGACGGCTTTCTTCAATACCAGCAATCATCTTTGTTATTTTGATAGATTATGTATTGACCCAGTTTCTGCCTAAAGTTGTATGGATGGCTTCTTTCTTTTCACCTTTTATCCATACATTTCTTTTTCATTCTTTAACCCCTTCAATGTTTACCAAGACGTCATCACTACCACCATGTTGTGATTATTCCGGTGATAACTCATGTCTTAGTCAACATTTTCCCTTATTCTTATTTATCACCAATCATACCTAAGGACTTCTAATCTGACTATGGAATGTCCATGGGTAGATCCCTCTGGTTCTGGTTGGATCATAGGACTTATACCTAACCTTAACCACCTTATGACTTCATCGACGTCATGAGTTAATTGCTTGTTGGGTATATAAATCGAAACTCCATTAGCAAACACTTGAAAAGCAATTCAAAGTTTTTGATTATAAAATCAAAGACGTTTAACATTTTGAGAGTTTTATTCTTTTGATATAATCCCACACATTCTCACCCCCTACACAGGTGCATCGAGATGCGAATTTGTTTCGAAAATGTGCGGGGAGAAGTTGTGCACTTAAACGTCTTAAAGATACTTTCTTCTATTATTACATTTTAATCGCATTTTCTCCTTATTTCTAATATTAAATCTTTATTAGTTTTTGAAATACAATTTGATTAAAATGACTTTCATTTTTAAAAGCTTGCAGGGAGATGAATGTATTCTTAGCATGAAACATGGAACATTTTCTTGATCTGCCTAAGTGGGAACATGTAGATTTAATTATTCTGACATTGAAGTACCCCTCATTTTAATATTTACTGAATATTTTTGGATACATAGATAATTGATTTATAAGATGTACCCAAAATAACATTAAAGTCTTTTGCCTTTTAAAGCTCCCCCCTCAAAATTTGTTCATATAAATATGATCATTTTGAGAAAATTTAATCACCAACATTTTCCTAGAAAAGTAATGTACGCAGGTAGGAACAATAGTAGTTGAAACACATAATTTTGAAAAGTTAACCCGATATGTTATTAACGGAATTTAACATTAAGGGAAGGTATTGCTTAGGAAAACTTAGTTGCTTCAATGGTTTTTTAAAAACCCACTGCACACCCCACCCACTCCCCAATCGCCGCCCCTCGTCTCTTCTTATTTTTAGAGTAAGGCGGACTGAATACGTACACTCATCCTAACAGTTGGGTTCGGGTTACAGTCTAAAGTAACTGTAAGCTATTATCATGAGCTCAAAACTTTTAAATGTTTTGTATTGGAGCCCAAGACCTGAGAAATTTGACTTTCTTGTTGATAGGACAAGTTATCTTAAAAGATACACTTTCCTTACAGTTAAGTCCGAGTTATGCACTGAAATGTACATAAGTCATATAAGAAAATAGAAATGACATGTTTTAAAACGTTTTAACTCTTGCTCGAACTTCATTTACACACCCGTGTCAATGTTAATCGATATTTCAAGGTACATAAATGTTATCGATTCCAAAAGACATGTCGAGAAGATTCTTTTTGGTATTTTTGAAATTTTTTGATTTTGTAATTTGTTTTTCTAGATTTTATATTGTTGTATTTTCTTTTTTTCTTGGTTTTATATTTTTGTATTTTTTTTAAATATTGATAAATCAAAATAAAGAAAAAAACAAAAATATATACAAGTCGAAGGTTCCATCAGCAGTGACAGTTGTTGCTAGAGTTGAAGCAGATGAAGTTGAATCTGGTTGTAGTTGACGTTTATCGGATGCATCCGCAGTTAGTAAAATAAAGAAAAAAAAAAAAAAAAAGATCAACGAAGACTTTTGAATACACTTGATTTTCTCTATTGAATGATTCGTCGAACAATAGGACCCTCGAATAGACTTTCTAACTTTTTCATTGACGTCATGACTATCATATATGTTGTAGGAACTTCAGTTGATGTTATGGTGTAAGGCTTGAACCGTTTTGTTCAAACATCATCGTCTTTGACATAGAGATTTGAGGCTTGAACTGTTATGTTCAAACGTCATCTAACATTGAGGTTCGAGGCCTGAAAATGTTTTATGTTCTACATCATCTTGTTGGATCTATCAGTTGTGAATACCTTGTAACACTGGTTTTTTGCGATATCAGCTTTTCTTAACCACACTCTTCTGAGATTTTTCTATCTGACATTATTATGATGGTACCTGCACTTAAATCAATACTTTGTTCCTTTTGAACATTGATTGAGGTACCTGCACTTAAATCCAGAGTTTGTTTGCATACATGAATTTTAGATATATCTACATTGGAACCATGTGTTGAGTCCACTGTCAGCCTCTGCTTGTGTAAGAGTCAAAAACATTTCCTATAGGAATCCATAAGGGACATAACAGATTGAAAATTCTTACGTGGGTTTCCACCTAAAATCAGATCTAGGAGATGTTTTCTTATGCACAGGAGAAGACTTATTGGGAGAAAACCTATATCATGTAAAGATCTGCCTACTAGGTTTCTGAATATGACTCTTCGGTTCTACGCTTTGTTATTGTTTTCTAGTGTTATGGATTTAATCTTAGCAAGTGAATTCACAGCTCGCTTTAAGGAATTTCGTTATACAAGCACTCACTGATTGGCATTAAAGACACTATTTATGGCACATGTAGTACAAACAAAGTTTTAGAATCCGAAAATCCGAAAAGGGGGACTAGAATTCCTGACAGTGATGTAATAGTGCAAAACAAATTGCCGTTTCACAACTACTCTTAGATACAGGCAAACTCCATAGTTGTTTGATTTTTTGCTCTTGTTGTTGTTTGTAACCATTAGTATTGTTTTTGCAGACTAGTAGGAAGGCATCACTATTAGATTTTGAGATTCTCTATTCTTTATCTTTTGTCTTTTTCTTAGCTTCCTCTAGATAGTGATTTATGACCATGTCATTTTGAGTCTAACATTATGACACCCTGCAATTTTTCATTCATTGATTTTAGCGTTCCGTTTTGTTAATTTGATTTTTCTAAAAGTTTCGTATTAACCGGGGAAGTTTTCTCGCTTTTTATCTGAGAATCGTCGCCTGAGGAAATGATACTGGGAACACTACATTGTAGTATTTTGGCAATACCCAATTTTTATATTTTCAAAGGAATTATTTTAAATTTTCATATATTTCGATCGATACCGTTATTCGTTTCGTTACTTACGTGAATCGTTGATTTATTGAATAATGAGCATATGCATAGAGGACTTGGAAATTAATCAACATGTAAGAATAGTACCCTAGAATGTTGGGAGATTCCATTTTGGTCAATCTCTCCCCTTGCTCACGTTCCAAACAAGCACACTCCTTTATTGAACCATTGGATGCCAATTTGAATTTCCTAAATACTAATTAAGACATTGATTCCAACTAGTATATGCTCCTACTAAATTGTGATTGGCGAGGATAATTTTGGTCCCTTCTCCCACTTGTCTTATCTACGACACACACACACATACCACACTTATTAGTTTGTGAAGCAATTGTGCATTATATTCCATCTTAACATCTTTATTTTCTTCACTTATAGCTCACACACTTAACATTGAGTTTTTCCTTTGCTCTCTTGTTCTTCCTAACCCACGAAACACACACACACATATATAAATTCATAAACTTTTCATTTTTAATCAAAAGCCTTTGAAGATTTATTGAAGGTTTGATCATTTGTATCATTTGGGTATTAGTTAAACAACATTTGAGTTGTTGTGTAGTCATGTTCATCTTTCCTAAAATCCTTCAAATTTGGTGTGTCTTCTAAATCATTTATAATAATTGTACTTTCATAATCATCTGTTGCTAACATACTAGTGGTACAACTATTTTTGTAAAAACAAAGATTTTAATACTACAATAAACCTTATAAAGGTTATGCATATGGGGGGCGTCGAAAATAATAAAAGAAAATATAAGGAAATCATAGTTTTGTGATCGTGGTTATTTTTGTATATATAAAAATGTTAGTTTTATTAGCTTTTGTTGTATTCGGGATTATTAAATAGCTATTGAAAAGCTGTGTAATTTTTGGTTCAACCCAACTAGAAAAGAAAGGAGAAGTGTTGTTTAGCTTATTTTGTTTCGGCTTATATTTATTGGCTTATTTTTTAGCTTATTTTGAAAGGACAAATAGTAAACTTATTCGGCTTAATAAATAAGCCCGAATATAGCTTATTGGGCTTTTAGCCGCGTCCCACAACCAAGGCCCAACACCACGAGCTTATTTTGAGCTTATGTGGTTCGGCTTATTTTATTGTGGCTTATTATGAGCTTATTGATAGCTTATTATTAAGTCGCGTGTTTATTATTTAATGTTTTGCTTATCGGACTATATGGATAAGTAAAACTACATTTTTGGACTTAACGGGCCAAGGCCCAACATAAATACAATACACCAAGGCGTAAAGCTATGGTGTAGCTTATTGAATAAGTTCATGGATAGCTTATTTAATAGTGTACGACTTAGACGTTATACGTTTAACTTATTTTGAACGTTGGACGTTACGAGTAATAAGATTAGGCTTATTGGGCTTAAAAGCCCAATAAGGGTCCAAATGGTCTTTTGATTAAATAATAAAAAGGGTTTTGATGATGTATAGTTTGTAATTATGAAAAAAGGATTGAAAGTGATTTGAAAATTGTTTTTATTTAAGTCTATGACTTTGGAAAACGTGTAAACATGAACGGGTCATGCCGAAATTTTTATAAATTATTATACTTAGTAAATATTAGAAAATGCACATGATAAAAACTAGATATAAGGAAATTTAATAAAGTGCCGAACAATATTTATATATATATAAAAATATATATAAAATATATATTTTTACTTAGACATATATATGTATGTAATATTAATATATTACTAATTATTCGTTTTATTTACGAAAACATTTTAATTACTATACGATCACAAACATTAATTTTTGGAAATATATTAACAAAAGTACACTAGTAAATCCTTATGCATTATCCGCAATTCTACGCTACTCCGATATTAAACCAAACCTTCATTTCATAGGTTGTCTTTACGAACCGTCGTTCGTTATCGTGTGATTTTATTCTAGACTATTCTTCTTCGATTCACCAATCAAGGTGAGTTCATAGCCCCACTTTTAATTGTTTTGAATAATTGTTTTATAACTTGGGGTGAGAAACATTGCTTGCTTTTAAAACTGGACACAAGTACTATACGTGAGAAATTCCCCGTTTACGTGTTGCCTAAGTAGCGTTTAGACCACTATTGCCCGAATTATCATGAACTGTTAATCATCTTTAACCGACTGGCTGGTTAAGTGAGCGCGAGTGAATAAATAGATCTATTGGGACTAATTATCCCTATCCGGGTAAGAAGCACTTACTAGTCCGAGTTTGCCAAGGACTAACGGATATATGTCATGTCGAAACTAGTTAGGTGGTCTTTGGTCGAACACCTGAAGGGCAAGCCTTTATAGCACTGTACATGCTATCTTTCAGTATTAGCTTTAGTGTCATGAGCTTAGTGCAACGTAAATGCCTCTTTATGTGAAGTTGTATCTCCTATAACTGTCGCATACGTTTTGATAATCTTGTGGTCCACATTAATTACGTTTGAACTAAACCTATGAATTTACCAACTTTATGTTGACGTTTTAAGCATGTTTTTCTCAGGTGCTTAGCATGGATGTTGTTGCTTGACTTATGTGAAGTCTATTTACCCGGACTGGTTTACCATAAATTTATCTATGTCTTCAAATATCGTTGTTAAACTTTTTTAAGCTTCTACATTTTAACGATTTTATCTTTTAAATTTGATCGATGTAAAACTTATTATTATTTTGAATTTATGGAACGGTGTTTATTTTTCAAACGTACCCTTAGAGGTCATTCTTTATGCTTTGTAGTTGAGATATTCGAGAATGAAGTAATGCCCCCCCGGATACTAAATCGAACGGGGACCCTATTTGGGGGTGTGACAGATTGGTATTAGAAGCCAAGGTTATAGAGGTCCAGGGTAGTATAAACTAGGTGCTGGACTTAACCAGTATGTGTTCTTACGTGATTTGTGTGTCACTTTAGTGAGTCGGACAGAGTACGTATACTTATTAATTACTATGTAAATTAAATATTAGTATAATTAATATTACTATAATTTTATTGACATTAATTTTCGCGGAAGGAGGTTTACTTTAATCAGCTGGTTTTTCATTCACTCATTCATCTATGCACTCATTTACCCATTCATTCATTCATTCATTTACCCATTGATCATTCTTGTCGTATCATGCATTGTTGATATAAAGGATATTTATATAACTTTTGCTTGTGCAGGTCATGGTTATTTCTGTCATCTCAGTTTCTTCAGATTCATCAGAGGATAGCGTATGGACACCTGTTGGACGAGTTATCTTATTTAGTACTATCCCTACCACTATTCCCGACACTACACTTTCTGTGACTTCACCTACTACCCATATTGATACCACACGATCTACTGTTTTCACCTTATTATATCACCCATCACAGATTATTACACCGCATCACTGAATTACTACCCGCATCTGATATAGAGTTTGACCATCTGAGGAATCCGTCAATTCAGCTCATATACCACCACTACCAACTATGACCATTCTTTAATCGAACCGATGATTCTTCGACAATGACTACATGATACTACCCCCATACCGACCATGGTACACATTCACTGAGATACCTGTTCTACTCAGAGGCACCTACAGCACTGGTGCACTTCGACGTTAGAGTTATTAGATTTCTTGCACCGGGACGCCTATCCCTCATGGCTCCGACCGTACGCTACATTTACTGGGTCGGTGCACCATGGAGACTGGAGAAGAGGGGTGAGACCAATGCTTACTTCATCGTTTGCCGCTGAGGACATTCAGTTGACTATTCTTCTTCAAATCATTTTTCTTTGGATGATTCATCATCGAGTTCATCGTTGAGTTCATCATCAGAGACTTCATCGGGTTCTTCCACATATGTTTTATCTGATTCTGCATCTAGTCATTCATTTTCTGATCATTCATTACCAGAATCACCATCGGGTACGAGATCTAGTCATTGATTATGTTCATTGGTATCTAGTGTTCATCGTTCATCTGCTATTTCCGAGAGACCATCTCATGATTCTTTTTCTTTGTTGACTCATCTTATTTTTGTGAGCCTTTTTCTCGTAAGAGGATTAGCTTACTGTTCCATCTGTACATATCTTACCTTCCCCTTGGAGATTCTCTTATGCACATGTTGATATTTTACCATCACCTAAGAGGATTAGGAGTCCTGAGACAGCTACGGATTTATAGGATTGTTTAGAGGATAGTTTTGAGCCATATGTACCTAGAGAGGTTGGATTGGGAGTTGACTTTGAGGATGAGAGTACTGAGCCATCTAGGTCTAGAGAGACTGATTTAGAGATGGATGTTGACGTTGAGAGGAGCAATAGGATTGAGATTGACCCCGAGATTCAGGCATAGATTGACGAGTGTTTCGCTTATGCGGATGCTCTTAGAGATGAGGGATTGATGTTAAAGTTGTAGTTGAGGCTATCAATCGATAGGAGATTAAGATGGGTATGAGAGGCCCAGTTGAGGTTAGAGTGGATAGAGTTACTCACCTAGTGGTAGCTGATGATATCCCTGAGCCTGCTCAGGAGGGAGCTATAGAGGTTACATATGAGACATTAGGAGATCTGGTTTAGAGGTTCCATGATCACACTTAGGAGATTCTAGTTCATCGTATGCAGGCTTTTTGAGGTGTCCAAAGGGATCGGGGCACCGGATAGTAGCGACGGGACAACAGAGTGCTGATATGTTAGAGAGGATCAGAGAGCTGGAGCGGGATAATAGGAGACTTAGAGACATTGTGGATGTTGAGAGTCAGAGAGTTACCCAATTTCGGCGTAGTGAGTTGCGTGTGCAGAGGGAGTTGAGACAGATTCGACGTTTTAGATTCTATGATCGTATGAGGATTGCTAGGCTTGAGGCTTGTGCCAGGAGGCATTTGGGTTACCATTCTTAGATTGTTTCATGATTATCCTAGTATTGACTCGTAACGCCTAATATTAGCTAATTGCTAGGGATTTGTAAATCCTATATTTTGGAACAATATTGTAACATTTTGTATTGATGATATGAAATCAAATGTTACCATTCTATGTTCGATATTTTTAACGTAATGATATTTTCTATTACTTATTGCATATTGCACTATTACTAAAACGTGGCATTATCATGAAGTTATTATGATTTTGTATTTCCGTATAATAAAACTCGTTATTTTATTTTCAAACCCCGTTAACAACCTTGTATCGCCACGTAATTTCATCGTGATATGTATTGTTATGATGTAGGACAATGCCTAACATACGATTTGGAGCGTCAAGGATACGTGAGGGAGTCAACGAGCAAAGCGATCGTCGGATGGCAGAAACATTGAGAGTGTGCGACGCTGTCAGAAACCTTGGACCCCTTATGGGAAATGAGGGTGAACAAAATGAAGGAAATAGAAATGGAGGAAATGGAAATGGAGGAAATAGAAATGGTAATGAAAACAGAGGAGAATATGGATATAACTTGAGAGGATTTATGCGTGCTAGAGAGTGCACATATCAAGACTTCCTGAAGTGCCAGCCACTTAATTTTAATGGAACGAAAGGAGTTGTTGGGTTGACTCGTTAATTCAAGAAGATGGAAACAGTATTCCACATTAGCAACTGTTCAGAGAAGTACCAAGTGAAGTATGCTTCGTGCACGCTTCTGAATAGTGCATTGACATGGTGGAACTCCCATAAGAGAACAGTTGGGATTGAGGCCGCCTATGCCATGAGTTGGGCAGAACTTATGAAGTTGATGACAGAAGTGTACTGTCCAAGAAACGAGGTCCAGAAGATGGAGACCGAGTTATGAAACTTGGCTGTGAAAGGAAACGACTTGACTGCTTATACCAGGAGATTTCAGTTATTGCATTGACTCTAAATTCTTGGTTCAGGTTGGGGGGGGTGTTTGTTGGTGTTGTTATGTACCAGAATGGTTCCAACTGAGGAGGATAAAGTTAAGAGGTTTGTTGGAGGGTTGCCTGACAATATTCAGGGGAATGTGATCATTGTTGAACCCACTAAACTTCAAGATACAATACGTGTTACCAACAACTTAATGGATCAAAAGCTAAAGGGATATGCTAGAAGTGTTGAGAATAAGAGAAGGTTAGATAACAACACGAGAGACAATCATGGACAGCAATTAATTTTTAAGCGGCAAAATGTTGGAGGCCAGAATGTGGCAAGATCTTACATGGCTGGGAACAATGAGAAAAAGTGGTTTGTTGGATCCCTACCCTACTACAGCAAGTGTAAGATACACCATGCAGGGCCGTGTACTGTGAGATTTGGAAACTGTAAGAGAGTCGGTCAAATAACTAGGGATTATACGACTACAGTTACTCCAAATACTCAGAGAGCCCCAGTTGGAAATCAGCTGAGTATTATTTGTTATGAGTGTGGAAGGTCAGGGCATTTTAGGAAAGATTATCCTAAGTTGAGAAATCAAAACCGTGGAAACAAGACTGGAAACAAGAATGGAAACAAGACTGGAAACCAGGCTGGAAGTAATGAAGCTACGGCGAAGGCTTACGCCATTGGTAGAGGAGTAACAAACCCTGATTCCAACGTTGTCACAGGTATATTTCTTCTCAATAACTGTCATGCTTCTATGTTATTTGATGTTGGGATTTTCAACCATGAAAGCATACACAGTATTATCACTGACACTAGCAGTACTAACTTGTGGGCTAGCAGCATTAACATTATGGCTAGCAGTACTAACTTATAGACTAGCAGTGTTAGCATCATTGGTATTGCTAGTGCTTGGAGCAGTCATAAAGGCCAAGTTTTGAGCAACACTACTTGTACCAACAGATTTCTTTACCTTTTGTTCAACAATTTTGAAGTTGTTGTACAAATCATCTATGCTCATAGTCTCAACTTTAGGCTTATTCATCCACATAACTACATGAGTGTTCCACTCAGGTGGTAAGCTGCTCAAAAAATTTGATTTTAAGTCTTCTTGGGCAATGATCACACCTAAAATAGCAAGCCTACTGACTATCTTCTGAAGCCTATTGAAAATAGAGTCAAAAGACTATGCACTTAATGCACTGAAATTCTCATACTGTTGCTTCAAAAGTGTTTTCTGAGTTTTCTTAGTAGCTGCATTACCTCCAAATCTTGTTTCTATGACAGCAAACATTGATTTAGCATCTGGATACTGACTGAATGTAAGTTGATGTTCATTAGGAAGAGCCATGAGCAGCAAACCCCTAGCCTTCACATCATTCTTTGTATTTGTCTTCTCTTCAGCAGTTACCGGTATAGACATCTTTGTAACTGATGTACCATACTCCTGTGTTGTTTGTGGTACTGACACCCATGAATCACCATTTTCTATCACCTTCCAGAGTGCATAGTCTTGGATCTGAAAGTACTGCTTAATCCTAATAACCCACATCTCATACTCACCCAGTTTGAGTATGGGAAGCTTTGCAGTAGTACAACTATTTGTAGATTCAAACTCCATGTCTTCTAGATCAAAGTTTCTCAAAGCAAAGCTTTGATACCACTTGTTGATCCCAAACCTAGATCGATTCCTTAGGTTATCTAAGGTTAAATTACCTTGGAAAAATCCAAAATAACTTATTGTAGAAACTTTGTATGTATATTAAAATGTATGCGGAATCTACACCTTAATACCTAGAAGTATTATGAATAAAACAGTAATCTTGAACAAACAAGATATAACCAAACGCTCCAATATTATTAGATCAATAATACGAGTACTCTTCACTTAGTACTAGAGTTACAACTTGAAAGGGGCTTTTTTCTTAATCGACTTTGGGTACAACTATGAAGACTTATATGCATATATGATATCTCAAACTAATGCTTAGAGCCTCCTTATATAGACTGAAAGGAAGTCCTAGTTGGTTACAATACATTCCTAAGATATCTTAATCTTTTCTAAACATAAACATAATCTTCTAAATAAATACATTATGTATATCTTTATATAAATTATCTTTATAACTATCTTCACAAGTATTCTTGTTCTCCAAACAATCTTTATCTCTTTAATCCGTCTTTATCCTCTTGACAGTAGAAAGTCTTCAAGCAGTTATAATCCTTTCACCAGCAGCACTAATAAACATAAGTAGTAGTATTATTAGTACTATCAGTACTAATATATACTAACAGTAGTAACTTGTACTAGCAGTCTTAACATTTACTACTAGCAGCACTAACTACTTAGCTTATATTGTAGTCTTCAACACTGAGCAGTCTTGACTTCAACTAACAGCTGTAACTTTATGCTATCAGTACTAAATTATACTAACAGTAGTAATGTAACATTCCGTATTTTCAGGTCATTTACGACGTCATCTATTTTACTAATTATTTTTTTTTCTCGTACGCGTTTACTTTTAATTCTTATTATATAGTAAAATCGCGTAAACTAAAAATCAACAATTAACGTAAACGGACACCAAACGAATTAAAGCTTTCGTCAAGCAAGCAATATATTATTTTTACGAAAGTAATAATAAACTTTTTATATTTTATTTTTATTGGTTGCGTAAAACGTTTACGTTTCGCAATAAAATACATTTAGGCATACCCGGGAGCACCAAAACTTTTCTACGCTTCAACAAATACCCACTTTTATACCCAATACTCAAAAATTTCAAAAATATCTTACATATACATATACATATCCGGATATAGATAGGAAAGACCAAAGAAATATCAAGTCTACAAACATCTTCCTTAAAACCATGAGATGTTCTCTTCTTTTTCCAACAAAGACCATAAGACTTCCTTGTTTTGCTCTAAATGTTTTTGACTAGTCTTCCATGTATATAAGGTCTCATACTAGATAATTCACACACACTTCTCATTCTTAAGGTGTAAAACACAAAAACCTCTCCCCTTTTCCCCCTCCTAGGCCACGGCTAGAACCAAACCAACACCAAATCCATACCAAATTTTACTTATCACATTTACACACATTCCTACTATATATCTAAGATGTCCTAAGAAGATTTGAAGGCTTGGTTAAGTCTTTACAAGTGTTAAGCAAGAAAAATGGAAGATTAGGGTTTAGGGTTTCTTTGATTGTGCAAGCTTTGGTTTGTAATCTAAACAAGGGTTTAGATTGTGTTGGTTACCATATTACATCACTCTAAGGTCATTTAAAACTCTTTATGTCTTTACATTCGTCATTTTATGCATATATGAGTTCTATATAGTAAATCACCATTTACAATACTTTTAAACATGTAAAACATATTTCTACTTGTGATCATGGTTTTGAACATTTTTACATATGTTATGAGGTTAATAATATAATGAAATAATGGATATATAAGTATTGTAACTTGTTGGTTAAGTGTAAACATGTATATGTATAAACTTGTAATTTAAAGTTACTTAAGAAAGTTTAAGGTTTTTAAGCCTTGTTAAGGACTTGATACTTTGGAACCCATGGACACAATATGGATCTTGGACTCTATTATATGTAAGACAAGTATATAATAAGTCTTGGAAAACTTGTGGTAAATTATTAAGTTAAAAGGTATATAAAACAAGTTATAAAAATAGATATGTATAAGTATTATAAAGGAGTTGTTTTGGTTTGACCTTGGTAACAGCTCTACCATGTTTTAAAAAGATAGTACGCCTCATGACGATTCCAAAAGAGAAGTTGAGTAGGGTTCATAGTACGTTCCACGTCTTAAAATTAAAGAAATGCATGGCTGATGAACCGCTTGCTATACCGTTGGATGAAATCCAAGTGGACGACAAACTGAACTTCATCGAAGAACCTGTCGAGATTATGGACCGTGAGGTCAAGCGTATGAAGCGGAGTCATATTCTGATTGTCAAAGCACGTTGGAACTCCAAGAGAGGTCATGAGTTCACCTGGGAGCGTGAAGACCAAATGCAAAAGAAATACCCGCACCTTTTCATCAACTTTGCACCCGCTGCAGATGTTGCGTCCTAAGCTTTGAGGACAAAGCTTCTTTAACGGGAAAAGAATGTGACAACCCGATAATTTCCGTTCAATAAAGTAGTCGTTTCCGTTTAGAAATTTGAATTTTTAAATGTTTCGTTTAGCTTTACCGTTTAACCGGGAAGTTGTTCCGTTATTATCTAAGAATCATCACCGGGAGCGAATCGGGACCCCAAACGTTGTAGTATTTTGGCAATAGCCACGTTTTTATGTTTTTAAGCAATATTTAAAATTTCATAATTTTTTGTGATGCCGTTACATGTTTCGTTATTTGCGTATTCCGAATAATGCAAGTATCTTTTGGTTTGCATGCATGCTTGGTGAACTTGGGTGTAATTAAATCATTTTTGTAGCTCTAGTATTTCTAGGAAAGTTGTGAGGGACAATTTGGTTCCCCTGCCTTGTATACCGTTCGAACAAACACCCCTTGCAATATTAGGATGCCAAATATTTAAAAATGATCAAGACAAGCTTGTACATGTGAATTTAGAAAATGGGACTTGTACCATGGTGAATTGTTGATTTGAAGATCAAACGGTCCCTTTTGTTTGTTTCCCCATATCCACTTGTGGAACATACACACACATTAGATGTGTGATAATAAAAAAAATGGGTAGTGTTAAACTTGTGCTAATTTTTTATCTCACTTTGTTAACTCTCATTTCATTCCATTATCTCTTTCAGTACACTCCAAAAAACATATTTCTTTGTGCTCTCTCCCTTATCCGGGTGATAACGCGCTCACTATACGCAGGGTGCCCCATAAACGGTACTGTTTCTATGTCATGTCGTACTGGTTAGAGTTGTCTTTGGTTCGGAAACCTGGAATGGGCACACAAAATACTTTTTGCAATGTAAATGCTAATTGCGTAATTTAGCTTCAGCTGTCATGAGCTTAGTTGCAACGAAAATACTTTTCATGATGAATCGTTGTATCTGTTATATACTGTCGCTTTCGGTTTGCTATCTAGTGGTTCCACTATAACATCGTATTGAACTAAAACCTATGAATTACAACTTTATGTGACCGTTTTAGCATGTTTTTCTCGGTGCTTAGCATGGATCCTGTTGGATACACTTATAGTTAAGTCTAAATATGCCATATTTGTACTCAGTTTTCCAGGGAGATTTGTCTAGGTCTTTCAAATTACCGTTGTTGAACTTATCTAAAGCTTCCGCAGTTTTAATTGAATCTTTTTAATTTAATCGATGTAAAAGACTTATTATTATTATTTAAAAATTTGCAACGGTTAAATGTTTATTTTCAAAACGTAAAAAAACCATAGATGGCGTTCTTTATGACTTTTGTATTGAGTTGCTCAAATAAATGTCACGCCTAAAGTCGAACTCGTATTCCGTTCCAGGCCCGTTCTGGGGGTCTTTTGATTTTGTGACAGCTTTTAGTAGGAAACCAACATGAGATTGTATTAGAACCTAGTTTGGGTTGGTTATCCAAAGATTCCGGTTTTTAACAAACAGAAAAAAAAAAAGGAATAGTAGGAATCTAAGAGGGTGATCAAGCGCCAACTTTATATCAATTACGTACAAGAATAAAACGAAAGAAGCCCCAATTTATATCTGTCGGCTTCCGTAACTAGAAATTAACAATTATCAATGTAATATAACTCATCCGCATCAGTTTATATTCAGGTGTAATTTTGTTACTTTTTTTTTTTTTTTTGATTCGATCTAATTTTTCGGTTAATTGTTAATTGTTAGCTTAGGGGTCCAAAGCGCAACTTTTGAATTAGTACAAGTGTAGCCCTATAAAAGAAAAGAAGCCCCAATTCATAACTATCGATCAATATCATCATCAGCATCAGTTTTTTCAGGTAATTTGTTACTTTTTTTTTTTTTTTGATTCGATCTAATTTTTCGGTTAATTGTTAGCTTAGGGTTTCGGTTATTATTTTTTTTGGGAGGCTGTGTTAATTGTTAGGTTAGGGTTTGGGTGATTGAGATTTAATGAAATCATATAGAAACATGGATGGTCAAACTCATTGTGCAGTGATGTACAAAACTTCCTCCGACTACGGAAAGTAGTAGAAGATGACTTTAGAGGAGATGAAGAAATCTTACGCCACTGCCGCTTGGACTAAAAAAAAATCGTTTCAATCTATTACAGGACAGTTTGATCGAGCCCTGGTGAAACCTCAAGTTTTAAATCCAGATGTGAACGGACTGTTTAGGTTTTCTAAAGAAACATGTGTGCTTGTACCAAATGACAAAGTTAGGCTCCCAAGAGGTAAATATAGGAGTGTTATTTGGAGCGCTTTTGGGACCGAGATATGGGGATGAGTTGGACGGCTGGATATAACTATCTTGATGGATACCACTGAGACCACGAAATTATATCTCTATCATTATAACCTTAAGGTTTCGTTTTTTTATACTATACTTTGCTGTGTATCTTACTTTACAAATAATTAACGTCTTTTAGTATAATCGCAAATACTATATACCACCATGTCTAAAAGCCTGCATCACACTTTAGGTAAACAAAACACTAAAACTTTCACTTACCCACCCATTAAACTTGTGAGTTGAATCCTATCCAGCGATAATGATAAAACTGAGAACAATAAACCCACTACAGAAATGGCCATAGAGCCCTGTCGAAAACGGTTTTACAGAGGGGCTCAAAAGAGGAGGGACTCTATTAGGACAAGCAATAAGCCTGTTTAAGAAAGAGGCTTATAATTGCCAGCCCGGTTTTCTACTAAGAAACATGGCTCTATTTGAAAAACAAAAAAATATCTAGCTGTAGTTCTGCCACTAACTACATATAAGGGCATACACAACCCCTGTCAGCAAACAGGCAAAGTAATAAATATAGTTATCACAAGTTAATGAAGAAAATGCATTTAAACATTGGTGATTGCATCTCTTTCATGATACATTTTAAAATGAATAATAACGACTAGTTACTCGAACTCCCGTTTACAAAACTCAACAGAGTCTATGTTTGTTACCATCCAAGCTTGTTCTGATTGATTGCTGATTCCCTTTATTCTTATAAACTCTACTGACTGCTTTCCTGATTGCACTTCTCTCTGAGCTTGCCTTATTGTTATTGACTTGTGACTTGTTATACTTGTTTATTAATTGCATTAATTTTATGCCTTTTGTTCTTTTGCTGACCTCTTTTCTTGGTATCTGTCTGTTTGCATTTTTATTCGCTTTCTTTCTTCTCTGGTTTCTGATTGATGTGAATTTTTCTATTTCTCTCTTCTGTGTTTGTCTGCGGTGTCGTTATTTTACTTCCTCCTTTTCTTATTCGTTGCTCCCCTTGACTCACTTCTGAAATCTCTTCTCTATATGTCGTTCTTGAATCCTCCGTGCTTTTTATTTAGTCTGTTTTACCAATTTATATTTGCTGCCCATCTTTCAACTCTTTAGATACCCTTATCTTATCTTTGATCTTCGAATGATTGACTGATTTTTGATCCCCGTGATTGCGTGCTTTTATGTTCTTTCTGATTTCCCTTCTTTGCTATTTGTTAATTTCTTGTTTGCTTTCATTATTTGTACTAGTTTTAGATTGATTTTTTTTCTCTATACTCTGTTGTGTTGTCTTGAATATTCTGCTTTACTTTTCTGTTCATTTTTCGATTTTACATCTTTGTTTTGGTTATAAGCATGCTTGTGTTTCCCTATATTGTTCTCTGCTAACTTGTTTTCGATTTCTCTTATTGAATCTTTCATGATGGATTGTGGCATGTGTTTGACTTTTTAATCTGTTTTGCTATCCTAGTGCGGTATTTCAATTGGCCCATTACACCATATATACCTGATTTTGATTTTTTGTCTTGTTTTTAATTTCTTCGAGTGCTTGTATTCTGTGCTATGCTCTCTTGCTGTTCTTGTTGCTAATGTCTTGATCCCCCATCTGCCTTCTTCTACTGTTGCTTTTTTCTATCTTTTGTGCGATTTCTTACTTCCCCGCTGTGATTTTTGATTGCTTCTACATTGTCTCCTATAACTTTTTGGATTCTGGTTGTAATTCTTTCATTGTTTGCATTTTTTTTTTTTTGGTTTTTAGTCTCTGCCTTTTGTTGCCTGCTTGTATTTGTTTTTTCCAATACGTCTTATTGATTCCTGCTCTTTTTCTTTCTCCTTTCTGTTGCTAGTGTTTCATGCCCTCCCATATCTAATTTATGAGCTCTTTTTGTGTTGTTCTGAATTCCCTGTGCATATTTGTATTTCAAATGAATTGCCATTTTGACCCTCTGTAATGTAGTAAATTCTTTCTCTCTGCGCACTCCTCAATTTTACTAACTGTTATTCTTTTTGCTGTTATTAATGATGTTTCTTGTTTTTGAATGTCCTGATGTCAATTTTGTTTCCTGGTCTTTCCTCTTGTGATTAACTTCATTGTCCTTTTTTTCCTTTGATCATCTTATTTTTCTCTGTGATAGGTTCTTGGAAAGGTGCTGTTGTTCCTGAATTTTTTTTTTTGTTGCCTGATACTTTTTCTCTGTTTTTCTGTCTGATCTTTCCCCTTCTGGTTCGCTGTATTTATTATGATCTTGTCTTTCTCAACTTGCTTTTTTTGTCTTAATCTCTGATTGATGAATGACTGATTGATTCGTTCTCCTCTTGTTCTTTTATGATTTGATCACCTGTTAATTTTGGATTATTACTTTTTTCATTTTTCTTGCCTTTGTCGTTCTTTTCTTGTTGTCTGCTATGATGCCTATTTGTCTTGCAAACATAACTCGTCACCTTTTTACTTATCATTGCAACCTGAAACAGAGGTGAAACAAACCAACCTTCAAGTGTTGCTTGATATCTTGCTCGATAAACATGAGAGAGTGACAGAAAGAATGGTCGTGGTCTTATCAAGTTTCTCATAGAACGGCCGAGACATTAGCATACTGTAGATTCAAAATACGACATGAAAGTTGAATCACGATCATCATTTTCACCACTATTATCCAATGACTAAAAATGTTTTTGGAGTTGATTATCATACTAACGACTAAAACTTATTATTTCACCATTTCACCGCTATTCTATGAATAAAAAGGATTACACACAAGAGACTGTCGACAAAATAAAAGATGCATAACACCTTTTTATACACAAGAAATAAATATATGATAAGATGGAATCACCATAGTCTGCTGAAGTCATAACATCTAGAGAAGGGTTATCCTCAGCGATATTACTAATGTCCTGGTCATTCCGGGGAGGGCTCAGCTAAACTCAGAAACACTAAGATCATGCTCGGAGGTTTGTTCAGGATGGCATCACTTCGAACAGTGTGATGAGCTTCTCTCATGAACGAAGAACAATCTTCAATTGAAAATTGAGCTTCCGTGTTGAGCGTCCGAATAATAATGTATGAAAGAAATAGATGTAAGTACTACTATCAAATGCTTTTTTTGCATTTGTTTACCTAAACTCTTAATATCTTATGTTACTTTTATTATGTAAATAGACTTTTGACATTGTTGATACAGAAGGGAATATGTAAGTGACTTTTAAATGAAATGTTAAAACGTTTTCATCTTACAAACTGATTATGTAATATAGATAGGCAGGAGAGAAGAGAGAAGGAGGGAAAAAACCATCCGTCAATGTGCTGAGGAAGAATCTGGGAAGAAAAAAACAACACATGATCAAGAGTACTAGTATTTGTTTTTGTTTTGGACTCCTTAATTAGCTTTTACATTTAACGTTTTGAACTTAATCTTGAACTCGTCTTGCAATGCATTCCAATATAATGACTGCTTGCTTTAGCTTTGTTTGTTCTGTTGTGTTGTTGATTACTATTCTGGTATCCGTTGTTGTTGAGAATACTACTCAAAACAGTTATCATAACTTTTAGTTTTAGCTACTTTTCTTGTTCGCAATTTTCAAATTGGTCTTAGCTATCAGTATAGTTATTTACTCTAATCTTTTCATAAAATCAGGTAAAAGGACAAAAAGTATTGCTCCCAAATGGTAAACCTATAGTTAAATTTTTTCATATAAACTATCCGTCGATCTACCCCATAATCAAACAAGTTTAGGTTAGTAAGAAACAAACATTGTGGTTTCTCAACAACAACAGGTTTTTGTACTACAGGTGCAGACTTCTAAACAGATTTCTAGGTTTATAATTCTGCGTTAGTTTTATGTTTTTCGAAAGATTGTTGATGGTATTGAGATCATGATAGTTAACGAGAGAGGCAAGTACACATCATGATAGTATTTATGCAATTTAGCACGTATGTTGATCTCGATAAGTGTAGAATATATTCAGGTTCTAACTATGTCCGTGTTGGAATTTTTGAGACCGACAACGGTCGAATTTTAGGAGGATGATGATTTGTTCACAAAGTAAATCTATAGCTAATCCGAACAAGATTACCTATTTATTGCAAATAATGATTCAATGACAAAATTATTTGATTAGTCATGGTCAACTGGGAGATTCAGACCTGCGTTAATATTACTATCTAACACACTCTGGTGCAATGTTTTGTTGCTAAAGATTCAAAGAATTGAAGAGAGTGTAATTTCATGTTTTATGGTATGCATATTTTTCTAGTCGACTTTTGAGGTCAAACCATTCTAGTTAAACCTTCAATGACTTTAGCTAATAATATCTAACTTATGATTGTAAATTGTTCAATTTCTTTTGCTTTTGTAGATAGTTAGCTAGTTTGAATTTTGACACAAAACCCCTATATGCTTCAAGATTGCACACATATAACAGCTTTAAGGGAATTTCAAGAATTTCCACCTCTACAAGAGGGAGGTTACAGAAACAGCACTCGACCCGCTTAAATAAAGATAAAATAATATATTATTCCACAGGTAGTTATAGATAAATAATTCAATTTTAGATTTATATGTGATCTCTAACGGGTCAAATTGGCTAAAACCTAACATTCTATAGATAGTTAGACGACAGTGCAATAGCTTCATCGAAACCAGGATTACCTCCATAAGACACCTCCACCGTACACATTATTTTATTTTGAAGATGACGGTCAAGCCTACCAATGAGCTCGGTTTCGTAGGTAGGAGATTCTGTAACTACAAGCGCAGAAATATTGATGTAATAACGGGTGTACCACTTTGTAGCCAGATCAACCACCATACTCAAATAGTCTTTGCGAAAGAGATGTACAAGAATATCATATTCATAATCTGCTCCACCTCTGTGTCTGGTGGATCAACTGTGATCTCATCTAGAACTTGCTTTCTGTTCCCACTTAATATCCCGAAAAGAGCCTTGTTATCAACCATAACAATGAAACCGTATTTAAGTTCAGATTCCAACAGTTCGGTAGGTGCCTGTATACAAAACCAGCTGTCTAACACACACAGAGAATCGCTAATGGCCGTGGTGGGTTCGAAGTTGATTGTAACGTTCTTTCTCTATACCATCATTAGTAACTACGGTTCGAGTGTAAATTACGAGATGTTATGGCTCTTATAGCAGACACCTAACTTGAAGTGGTTCCAAAGATATCGTCAAGCATCTTGCTTTGTTGACTTGAGATATTTCATCCCCTGGTTCCATGATAAGTGAGATCAAGCATGTTTTCTTGCCTTTTCCATCTTTCAATTCCTTCATAAGCCGCTTAAGCTTCCATATAGCAATGCTCTTATCGTTTTAACTAGAACTCGGGTAGATCTCCATAGATGGATGCATATCCAAATTGCCATGTCAAAATAAACCATACCGTTAAGAATGTACCTCTGTTCCATTTAAACAGTCGGCATTTCACTGTTTAACCTAGGATGCCAAGCCATACAATGTTGGTATTCGGTATGAAACCACTCGGTTTAACTCTGAAATAGAAAACTAAGGGAGACGTCATCTGAATACTATTGTTGTCATATGGGTTTTGCGCTTTTACAGATAAAATCTACTTATCTGACCTGTTGCTGATTGTTGGCTTATTTCGAGATAAACAAGAGAAAGGTATAATATTTGGTAACAGGCCATACTTGAATTGTCATATTAGTACATAGCCCTAATAAAAGCGATCCTTTGACATAGTCATACCTGCCCCTTCCAAGCCCGAAACACGGTCTGTGGGCCTAATTGTCCGTTCATGCATCTCTGTGCCATGTGGGTTAAAGAGAGCATACTCATGATCACCATTTACGTATGCCAGCAAAGTTGTGTCTGGATTATCATCTATGGATCTACTACTTTTAATAAATGCAATTCCCCCCTCTGATTGCCTGCACAGTAGCAAAATAAATACTATAAACATAGAAATTATAATCTCAAATTAATAGAGTAAGCTTGCCATCATGAGATTAGAGGAACTGATCGAATGAGTACTTGGGGAATGCAAGATATGCAACTTTTACCTTTGTCACAACCCATGAAGCAATAGGAACAGGATATCCGGCACTAAATAGCAAAATAGCACCACTGCCATTGTGTACTGCGGCCCCATCAAGCTCGGCTTTAGATGAGTCCGGAAACACGACAAGAACCGCTAAAAGGGAATCTTTTCCTGAACATGCTATATCTGCATATGATGTACAAAATTAAGTGGTTAAGTATAATGAAAACATCAAGAAACTTCTCATGAGCTTTCAACTAATCTTAACTTTGTTCTACTTACTTAGAGCAGTGCTAATCTATAATAATAAAAAATAAAAAAAAACCAATATTACTGATTACTGATTGGTGTTAGCTAGCCTAGATAAAATGCCTAAAAATGGGCCAGCAAACTGACCTTCTGTGTCAAGCTTGTATGACCAGTAAACTCCATACTGAGAGTTGTGGATTTGAACCTCAGGACGCAGATACAAGAACGGGTTTTATTGAAGTTCCGCTCATTTGTTATGCATGTAGACAGTACTGAAGTGCAAGTATCTACAGTCCATCATCTTTCACAACAATCATAGTACGTATTTGTAAACGTCCTTTCCACACGCGAAAAATTTATAGTATGTTTCCCTGTGTTGGTATCGGGGTCGGGAAAATAAGCTCATAAGACCCTAGCTGTAATTCAGCAAATGCTTAAAAAAATAAAATTACCGTATTACTTATCCATGTGAAATTTTAGTCCGGGTCTGTTTCATTTGTGTTCGGTTGATTGGGTCAAAGTCAATTAGGGTAGCCAACAGTTGCCGTCCATACTAACTAGGAGTGTCCATAAAGTGGATCGGTACCTAGAAGAAGAATACTGGATTGACCCGTACCATCCTTTACCCAACTTATATGACGCACCATTCTGCCACATCTACACTAGTATGCATCGTTTCATAATGTTTTACTAACACCAGCATCTCTGAATTTTTTTTTTATCAACTTATAATGTTTTGATGTTCCGATAAAGTGAGTCATTATCAACTCGTTTAAGGATTATCAGTTTTAGATAAGTCCTCAGTTAGCGTCTGTAAATCTATTAATTTAAGAACTTGAAAAGATCCTTTCAAAACGCATGTCCAAACACCTCCCCAAACGCAAAGTCGTACATTCGTTAAAGGTGGCTAGTTTCACTTTACCCAAAAAAAGGAGGCTAGTTTCAAGGCTGTAGTAACTCAAGTTGCAGATAGAGATGTTAATTTAATCAAGGACAAAGAATGCCGATCCAAGCCGTGCCATCTTCTCTATGAAGGAAAGAACCGGAAGAAATTTAAGTAGTCAACATCTCATGTTCTTTACTCATCGAGATTACATATACTAGTTATTCATTTTATAATTTGAGAGTTTATTTTTGCTGCATAAATTGCAGTTCTAGACCAACAGTAAACCAAACTTCATGTACGCTATTACTAGTAAGTATGTTCTGTGAGAACCCCAAAATCATGAGTGCAAGAACATAAGTAAAGGTTTAGCGAATATTACATATTCTTTTGATACAATGCATAAACATTTGCAATGTTTCATTGTTAGAGCTATAACAACGTATATTTCTTTCTTTTTAAAGTGGATACAAATGTTAACCCAAACACTCCTACAAAGTCAAGAAGCAATAACAAGAATTTAAAACCGAACCTTTTACCATCTTTATACATGCATGTGCGTTTAGAAACCCATTTACACTAGAGGTACTAGCTAACTTATTACTTATGGATGGGTTGATTTGGGTTGCGAAACGGGTCTATACATTTGTAGCTGAAAGGGAAATGTTTCAAATTAATGTGCCAAAAGGCCGAACGGGTGAAAGTTGTCCTAAATTTTTGTATAACTGATCAACTCAAGTTATTTATAAAGATTTTCAAAAAGGAGAAAAAAAGTTTGCAGGTCAACAAAACCTGAGCTGACTCGTTTTCACCCATACTCAAAATATTGCGTTTACCAGACCGGTTTTAACCATTATATACCCCGACCTGTCCATACGGTTTTAACCATTGGTCGGCATCTTTGCCTAGTAAATCTTGACTTGCACTTCTGAACCGTAAATATCATCATTCAAAAACTTGCAGTTACAAAATATGAGGTACTTCAATACCTGTCCGTTGTCGGTGTAAAAAATAGATGATCGAGTTTTTATAATGTGTGACATATTGAGGTTCTAAAGGCTGTTTTAAGATAATTTGGAAGTTATATCTTTCTATTTCAACAGGTAAAGAAGATAAACTCTCGTCCCACATGATATGTGAGAATGTAGCAGTTTCCATACACGTAAACCACCACAATACGAACAAAACCCGGCTAGATACGGTTAGACCCAGCCAAGAACCGGTTATATCCGGCCTGACCCGGCTATATCCGCTGGCTATATCCGGTCAGACCCGGCTATATCTGGCAAAGACCCGGGGATATTCAGGCCAAGACTGATTTGTGGTCCATTTAAAACACTAATGTCAATTTGACTAAAAAATACTCCTTCCGTCTCAAAATAAATGTCACCTCATTTGTTATGTCCTAGCTTAGCACACATAATTATATTGCAGACCTGACCCTGGCTTACTTTGGTCTTCCCTGTGTTGGGTTGGGTCGGGAAAATAAGCTCATAAGACTCTAGCTGCAATTGAGCATCCATACTTAACTAGGCATGTGCAGAGTGTGGTTTGTACCAAGAAGAAAAACACAGGATTGACCCGTACCAAAACTGACCCATTCAAAACGAGCCCGTTTTCACCCCTTACCCATTTTGCCACGTCTACACTAGTATGCATCGTTTCATAAAGTTTTACTAACACCAGCATCAAAAATCTATTTTTATCAACTTATAAAGTATTGATTTTCGGATAAAGTGAGTCATTATCAACTCGTTTAAGGATTAAATAATCAGTTTTAGAAAAGTTCCCAGTTAGCGGCTGCGAATCTATTTATATAACACAGTTGAAAAGATACTTTTAAAATGCATATCCATTGCAAAGTTGGTCATTCTTAAATTAGTGTAGTGTATCTTATATGTTTTTGCAATACTGATGGCTTAATGGTTGAATACTTTGATTACTTTTTCACTAATTCTAAATGCGCTTCGGTTCTTTTATCTTCACAGATAAAGATTTTGTTAATATAAGCAAGGACAAAGTATGCCAATCTCATGTTCTTACACATCGAGGTTCCGTATACTAGTTATTAAGTTTCTTTTGCTGCATACTTTGCGGCTACAGCCCAACTGTAAACCAAACGTCATGTGCGTTATTGCCAGTTAATATCATTTTTTGCATTGCTTGAAAGTATAAAAATGAAAAATAAAGATTGCGGTTTCTTATTTGTTTTCACTCGCTAAAAGTTTTGCTTTGCAGGTCTGTTTTATGAGAATCCCGAAAGCCGGATCGTGAGTTCCAGAATAAGTTATGCCCCAGAACTGATATAGATTTCAGATAAGTAAATGTTGATCAGTAAAAATCATCATAGGTTCTTATATCCAATTTGGTACCTTTATGCTTCTAAACTTCAATTTGATGTTCCATAATAAATCTTTCTTTAAAAAACTATTAAGACCTTTTGCATTATCTCTTTCTTACCATTTTTTATGAAAATATTTTGTAACCTTTTTATTCTAACACCTTATCGCACATAGGTTGATAATACAAGCTCTTGGTTACTTATATACCATAGCGTATGTAAGTCAAATATGTTGAGAATGGTATTATGTTTTCAGCTTTTTCAATGTCTGCTAGGTTGAAAAAACTTAGTAGGTCTTGAAAGGTTCGAAAACTCATATGTACTCTTAACCCTTTTTTTTATTTGGTATTTTAAAACATATTTTGGTGGAGACATCTGAACTAAGCAGCATGATATTTCAAATGAAGTTGCAGGAAACTCACCTTATGATAATAGGAATCAAGCCTACTGAAAAGATCATTTTGCCTCGCGCCTACCATGACTAAATAGCCATAAGAATAGGAAGACGAGAAGGCGATAACTATTTTCAAAATACTAAGCCATCTGGTCAGCCCATAACCAAATACTCCTTAACACTTTCAATGCCAGATCCATAGGCAGGAATAAGAGTGTAAAATAGTCGAGAAAACTCAGCTATACTAAAATGCCAGACCTTTGTGCCGTATTGAGTCTGCATTTTCTTACGAGCATCTATCCAAAGTATAAAGTTGTGAAAACCATACCAACTTGATCCATTCAACTGTAGGGCTATCATCTCTGATATCATACCGTATATTTTTTATGGCAAATTAACTTGCTAGCCATTTTTGTCGATCCAAACAGCTCTATCTTTTTGAAGCTGTATCAAATTTGGAGTATTGATTTCTTGTAGCTTTGGCATGTTATCAGTCCAATCAGTTGGCCACTTCCACACGCCATCCTGAATGGCCCTCAAATCGCAATTAGACTGAATTAGCAGGTGAGCCCTCCAAAGATTCAAGCATGGTTTGAATTAATGTTTCCTTCTTTCGTTATGCATGTAGACAGTAATTCTTTAGAGCAAGATCTTCATAAAAAGTACTGAATTTCATTTCTCTCTATTCTTATCCAGGATACTAGAAATATGGATGAAAGATCTCAGTCACCACTTGATAGTGCAAGTATCTACGTCCATCCTTCTACAAGGTCAAGCAGCAACAAGAAGACTATATACAGTGTTCAAAGAATATCAAATTAGATGTAGATGAGTTAGTCATTTGATATTTAAGTTGGTGCTAGCTTAATCAAGTTAACTTTCTAGTTTGACTTTCTCATGCATCCCAAAGAATTCACTGCATTTACCATGCCACACATGTCAGGTACCAAACGGAAAATTTGGGGGTTGATTTTGGTTGTGAAACGGGTCAAATATACATTTGCAACTCTTATTTCTCGTTTCGAACCAACTGAGGTACGCATCACTGGAACTAAAGTCTTTGACCAAAACTTTGTGCAATTTTGGCATATCTTTTAAGCTAATCTTAAGAGGAGCAACATTTGATGACTAGCATACAAGCAATGAACGGATTTAAAGATCGAGTTAGAAAGTAGATTTGATGACCAAATAAGAGACATGAGACTCCTTTCTAACCAATTTATACAGGAGAGCGACGAGTAAAACTAGGAAATGTGAAAATTTGAAGTAGAGGATGTTACTGTGTAACAGTAATATCCTACATTTTTTACCCTATTTTCTACATCTTGAGAATGTCATACTTTAAACTGAATAAGCAGGTTGGCTTTCCAAAGATTTAGGCGTGGTTTATATTAATGTTTCGTTCATTAGTTATGCATGTCAACAGAGTAAGATCTACATAGATAGTACGTAGTTAATTTCATTTCTCTCTATTCGTAGTGAAAGTATATACGGTCCACCATCTTTCACTTCAGTCATGCTTAACTAGGCATGTGCAGAAAGTGGATTGGTACCGAGAAAAAGAATACTAGATTGACCCATACTAAAACTGGCCTGCTTTGACCCATACCAAAACTGACCCGTTCAAAACGTACCCGTTTTCATCCCTTACCCAAATTATATGACCCACTATTTTTCAAATCTACACTAGTATACATATTTTCATTATGTTTTACTAACACCAGCATAAAAAAAAATTTCTTTATCAATGAAGCTGATTTGAAAAGCGTGACTGCAAAAGAAACTGGTTTAAAACCCGAGGAGCAAAAGTTGGTGTTAAGAGGAAAGGAGATGGATGATCTTGAACACTTTGATACGGTGGGTGTGAAACGGGTCGAGTAAATATTTGTATCAGAAAGGGAATGCCTTAAATGTGTCAAACGGCCGAACTGGTGAAAATTGTGTAAAATCATTTTTTAATGCATACAACCTCTTATATCATTTCATTTGAAGATTTAGATTTGTATCATGATAGATACTGCACGATCAACTCAAGTTATTTATGAAGAAGTTGGAAAGTTGAAAAAGTGTTTGTGTGTCAACGAGGGCCATTCCTGAGTTTTCGAATGCCTTGGGCGAGGCGATAGAGAAATGCCCCTCGTAAGCAAACAACACACAATTTCTTTCGAAATTTCTAACCTAGGCAAGTTGCGCCGCTCATCCTCACGCCAAGTTTCCATTAGTAAATATTAAATAATATGTTACGGTATAAGTTATAAACTTCAAATTACAATTTCAAAATTCAACACTTAAAACAATGTTATCGCTTGTATCTTGAGAAAAAAAACAAATATTTTCTCATCACAATCAACATTAGCTAAAATAATATCACCATATCATGAAAAACAAATACCATAATCCACCCTAAATGAAATAAATCTTATGAGTTCGAACACTTTAAAATTAATAACATAATCAACAAATATTGTAAGATAATAATATATAATATAATAAATTACTACCTCCGTCTTAAAATAAGTGTACAATTTGATTTTTTTAGCGTTAAACTGGTTCAACATAATCTTAACTATTTTTGTGTATGTTATATAATACTTCATGCAAAATATATAAATGGACTGGGTTTTAAGTGTATCTTCATTGGTATAATTTTCTTTAAGTATTATATAACAAAAAAAAATATATTTAAGGTTAAAGTTAAACCAGTTTTACTTTAAAAAGTGAGTTAATTGCATTTTTGGTCCCCGTGGTATGGCCAAATTGCAGATTTGGGACCATAACTTTCGAAATTGCAGTGATGGTCTTTATTTTCAAGTTTTCGTTGCAAATTTAGTCCCCGGGTCGAAACCTGCAATTTGGCCAAACCACAGGGACCAAAAATGCAACCCAAAAGGACCAAACCTGCAACCTAAACTTGAAAATAGGGACCATCACTGCAATTTCGAAAGTTAGGGTCCTAAACCTGCAATTTGGCCATACCACAGGGACCAAAAATGCAATTTACTCTTAAAAAGTCAAACTGAACACTTATTTAAGACGAAAAAATTAATAATTTTTGAGTTTCTCTGCATTTAATCCATATTACACATATTATGGTGAATTCATCATAGTTTTTACGTACTACTTTCCAAAAAACTGGATCTTTTGTACAACTAATGAAGCACACAATTTAAGAAGCCGACAAGTAAAATTTTGTGAAAAGGTAAAAATACAAACAAGTACTACATTTGATTAAAATTTGGTATTTTTATACGAGTAATGAAGCTTACAATTTAGTTACTACCTTACCCACGTGGTCATAAGTTTTTTTTTAGTATTTTTTTATTTTATCTTTCTCTTTCCTCGGTGTATCTTTCTTCTTCCTTGTATCTTTTTCCTCCATTTCTATCAGAAAAAAATCTCAAATCTCTTTCATATATTCTTGATTTCTTTCTACCCAATATATATATATATGAACCTAGAATTTGATGCCCCCAAAAATTTGCTGCCTTTGGCCGTCGCCCACCTCGCCCGGTACCAGGGTCGGCCCTGTAAACAACGAATGATAAATGCTTAGGCTGCCCACTATGAGACGTGGTCGCGACCTAGATTTTTCGGCGCCACATCAGCTTTTTCTCTCCGGCGACTTACAGGCGACCTAGTGCTACTATGAGGCGACCTTCATTTTTTTTTTACTTCAAATTTAAATTTCATAAATAAAAACATTACCTAAATTTCATTAATAATAAAAACATTACATAATAATAAACTAAAAAAACAATACATAATTATTAAGAAAACATAAAAACATGACACTAAAATTAAAACATAATTATTCACATAACTTAAACTAATAATCTAAAGCTATATCGCTCCTTGATTTCCATCTTCATCTCGAGAAGCTTCTGTTGTTGTATTGGGGGCAAGGTCGGGTCGATTAGTGAATTATAGAATAAGATGTCTCTATCCCGTTTCTCCCTTTCGGCTAATTCAAGTGTTCGACACTGAATTTCTAGTTTCTCTCTTTTCAGCTGTGCAATTTCTCAAGCCTCGGCCTCCCGGATACTCAACTCTCGATTCTTGAACTCTATATAGGATTGTTGTTGCTTGTCCTTCTTTCCTCATTTTTTTTGTTTAATATTGAAGAACTTGTCGGCTACCAAATCAACGAATGAAGAAGATCCCCCACAAGAGGAACCGACTGCTTTCTTCTTGGCCTCTGCTCGGTCATGACCCATTGGTCAGAATTCTTGAGTCTCTTCCACATCCTCATCCACTTCTTCGTTCAAATTAAGACCATCAGATGTTAACCCCGAAGTGGTTTCAGAAGTCTTGGACTTTTTTTCGCCCTTGAGTATTGTAAAAAGCAGGCATCTCAACGCCTTTCCAACCTGGGTGATCTTTCAAAATGTTATAACAA
>BQNB010010201.1:17040-27566 GCA_026074375.1 Tanacetum coccineum
TCAACGAAGGAACTATCGAAACATGGGATGAACTTCGAACTGTTTTCATTAGCCCTTTCTTTCCCCCAGCTCTTTTTGACAAAGGAAACCAAGTTGATGGTAGAACCAAAACCAATCCTCATAAACATATTCATGAATTCCTCAGAATCTACGATATGTTTAAATACAGAGATACTAAGAATGAAGCCGTCCGCCTAATGATGTTTCCCCTATCACTCATTGGAGAAGCAAAAACATGGCTGGACGAACTCAACAAAGGAATTATCGAAACATGGGATGAACTTTGAACCGCTTTCATTAGCCGTTTCTTTCCCCCAGCACTTTTTGACTGACTCCTCGGAGAAATCCGAGCTTTCTCTCAACATCAAAACGAATCTATAACACCCCGTGTTTTCAAGTCATTGACGACGTCGATAAACCAACTATTTATTTTTAGTGTCGTACGCGTTTGCTTGTAATTTCATGTATTAAGTAAAATCGCGTAAGCTAAAAATTAGCGTTCAATGTAAACGGGCACCAAACAATTAAGCATTTACATCAATCAAGTATTAAATAATTATTTTGAGAATAATTATGGTCTTTGTTCATTTTATTTTTATCGGTTACGTAAAGTGTTTACGTTTCATGATAAAATGCGTTTAGGCATACCCGAAACCACGTTAATCTATCTACGCTTCAACAAATACCCACTTTTATACCCAATACATAAAATTTACATAATATTATCACACATATCATGCCATGGCCGGATTTATAAGGATAGACCAAGAAAATGTGTCAAAAATCAACAACTTGCAATTGTACATACATTAACACATTAAGTTTTATGTCCCCTTGACCAAGACTAACCATTCTTGACCAAGGACTCCCCTAAGACCCTCAATGTGTTCCCTTGACTAGTCATGGAGATATATAATACTTGTATAAGTGATATTACACACACACTCTTCATTTGCAAGGTGAAAATCAAACAAATACTCCCTTTGTCACTCATATAAGCCACGGCTCAAAACCCTCTATACAAACAATCCATACAAAATTTTCCTATAACATTTACACACATCCTACCATAATATCTAAGGTTAACTAAGAAGGGTTGGAAGCTTGGTTAAGAGTTTTCAAGTATTTCAAGATTAAGTTTTCTTTAGAAAACTAGGATTTTCAAGTCTTGCTAGCTTTGGTTTTAACTCTAAGCAAGGGTTTAGCTCTTATTTCTCAACATCATCATTCATCATTAAGGTTATCTAGCACCTTTATCTTTTCATTTCATGAGTTTTTATGCATATGTTAGTCTTTATAGCAAAATCACCATTTAGGACTTTTTAACATGTAAAAAGGATTTTTACTTGTAATTATGGATTTGTTCACTTTTAAACATGTTATGATGTTAATGAGATCATGTTAAAATGGATGTAAAAGGATTGTACCATGTTGTTTTGGTGTAAAAATGGATAAATACAAATTAGTACAAGTAAAAGTAAGACAAATGACATGTAAATCTTGTTTATGGACTTTTGGTTATGTTATATGATCACTAAAATAAAGTTATATTGGAAGTATAAATCTTGTACACACTTGGTTAATGTATAAAAAGTTCAAGTATGAACTTGTAGTTAAAAGGTACTTAAGTAAAGTTTATGTTTTCATGAGATGTTTATGACTTGTACATCTTGGTAACTTGGACAAATGGATAATATGTGGACTAATGGACTTATTATATGTAACACATATAACATATATGGTATATATAAGACTTGTGGTAAAGTTACAAAGTTGAAAGTATGAAAACAAAAGTTAAATATGGACTTAAGAAAGTCATCACAACTTTCTGCCAAAAATTCGTATAAAAATATATTTATTTTATATTTTTATAAAATACTACATCTCAAGACGAATCCGGACATGTAAGAAACTTGAAAAACGGATAAATAACGAAAAAGTTACGGTAAAAACAAGTTATACGATAAATAAACGGATTTATAAAAGAATTTTTATAAAACAATTTATAAAAATTATATAAAACAGCAAGTTTAGTATTTTTAACAGATTACACATATTTTTAGGATTCCAAAATGATAAGAAACGAAAATTTTCAATTAATAACGAATGAGTTATGAATTTTGCGAGTTTACGACAATTAATACTTTTATAAAACTATTTTTATAAAAGTTACTGTTCATGACAGAAACATTTATTTTTGTAAACCTCATAAATAAATAGAACTTTCAATTACGAGAACGTGCTCGAAAGAATCGCTAAAAACGGAGCTATAACGAATAAAATACGACGTTTACGGGTTTTACGATAACTAAAACTATAAAAATAACTTTATAACTGGTGTGAACAGTAAAAGTACTGTTCATCAGTAGGTCCAAAATTTGAAAATGTCAAATTTTGATAACTCGACTTAATACGAAAACGTGAGCGCAAGAAACACCTCAAACGGACTTGAAACGCGAAAGTTACGCCAGTTTTACTAAAACAGTAATTATAAACGTTTTAACTTATTAAACACAATTTTACCAAAACAATTAGATGGTGATCTAGCTATGTAGAATTGTATATGGTAGATTTTAATTACCATGCTTAGCACTTATACGACCTTAATTTAAATAAGTTACATCTAACGATTTGCGTGACGCATTATCTGTGATATTTGGATTATCAGTAACTCAAGGTGAGTTCATAGGCCCACATTTTTACGATTTTAATGATTTATATCTTTGGGGTGGAAACATGCTTTGTTTTATAAATTTTACGCAAGTGTATATTTTATATTGCTTACGTGTTTGCCTAAGTAACGATAACCCAAGTTGAGCCCATTATCATGAACTGTCAATTACATAGATGTAGTTGTGAATTACATTTTGTGAGCGCGAATGTTATGAATAGATCTATTTGGGATTGACCTCCCCGTTCGGGTGATTAGCTATCACTGGGAACGAACGTTATAGCATGTCGGATTCGGGATGTTTAGGGTTGAATATCTGATAGGGCAGAATAGCAATATTTATTATTACGAATATAATTGTCGAGCTTCAGTGTCATGAGCTTAGGAAAACGTAATCGGATTTTGCGATGTCTGCATCTGTTGCTTTATCACGGGGAAAGTCTTGCGGTCCTGCATATTATATTTTACTAACCTATGAGTTCACCAACATTTTTGTTGACGTTTTAAAGCAATGTTTTCAGGTGGTCAATAGGCACGAGGTGCCAAGGATACATTGGTGACACTTTTGGTTATCACGCTAAAGATTTAGATGTAATATGTTTTGGAAAATGTATTGTCAATCTTTGTAATATCAAACACTGAATAAGTAAAGCTGTATGCTTTTTGTAACAAGTCTTTTATCAAATCCAATGTACCATTTTAAACGACTTTTCATCGTTCTTATATATCTTGTGCTATTGATCTATGAAGTGACACGCCCCGAATATCCTTATTCCGCTGCGACCCAATTTGGGGGTGTTACATCAGTACTCAGTACGTTATTTGTTGAATTATCTAGGTTCACCTTTTAGTTAACACGTTCAATAAACCATTGGCAATATCCAATTAACTAGTTAAGCCCGAAGCGTATCCTAGACACAGATTTAGAAGGAACTTATACATATGAAGTTTATGATACATACCAGTTGCATGATTTATCTAAAGCATGTGTTTGAGAATCATGCATACAACAACGCCTTAATATGAACAACATGTTCCTATAACAATAGCATACACATTAGAAATGGACTTGAATTTTCATTCTCGAACTTCATTTAACATTTTAAATGCACATTATAAATATGCTCAAATCAACAATAGCTGTTGGAGAAGCACTTGGAATGCTGGCATTTGAAAGCACTTGTCAATCCGTATGCATATTCTCCATCTGTTACTGTTGCCCTCTACATAAAAGCTATCCCAAACACCTCTTTATATTTACAAGATTCTTTAGTCACAACAAAAACATTATCATCACATATCTAAACACCATATAGCGCCTTATCATACATGTTCAATATACCAAACCATCAAAACATAAAAAGCGTAAACTGGGTAAATTCATGATTTTTTCGATACACAAAACTAAAGAACTACCTAAATGTTAGAAAATATAGCTATGACATTGTTTTAATAATATCAACTTACATAAGTACTTACAAAAAATCAAACACGTAGAGTGCGCCAGAGAAAAAGATCAACAATGTAACACCCCCAAATAGGGTCGCAGCAGAATAAAGGCCTGGGGCGTTACTTCATAGATCAATAGCACATGATATGAGAATGACCTCTATATGAGTCGTTTAAAAATGATACATTGGATTTAATAAACTTGTTTTTACAAAAGCACGAAGCTTAATTTGTTCATCCTTGCAAATGTAAAGATTTTAATACATAACAAATACACCAAAATGTAATGCACTCAAATCTTTATGACAATGTGAATCCAAATGATGTCCACTAATGTATCTTTGTTTCCTGCCTTATTGACCTGAGAAAAACATGCTTTAAAACGTCAACATAAAGTTGGTGAATTCACATGTTTAAGTAATGTATAAAGTAGGACCGTAAGATTTCAACATGCATGACTATTGTAACACATACAATATCATAAAAATGTAATTACGATTATCTAAGCTCATGACACTGAAGCTATGACCTTAGTAGTTAGGCAAATAATGCACAATGTGGGCCCCTAGTTAGAGTTCAACTCGCAACATCCCAAATCCGACATGGTATATGTCTGTTGGTTCAATCCGTCGAACCTAGTGAGCTCTACTCACCCGAACGGGGATGTTAATCCTAAATAGATCTATTTATAACACTTGCGCTTACACCAAATAATTAACAGTTCATGATTTCTGGCCCCCATAGGGGTTATAGCTACTAGGCAAACTCGTAATTTTTTAAAAGTGTAACTTTGCGTCCGAATGTAAATATGCATGTTTTCTTCTCACCTCAATAGTTGTAAATCATTGTAATTACCGTGAACTACGAAAGCCCATAAGCCACAAATAAGCTTTGGCAGCTTATTTGTGAGCTTAAACAGTTTACTAGGCTTCATATGAACTTAGAAAAGCTAATGGGCCATAAAGGAGAAAGCCCAAAAGCTTAAAATGGTTACCGGGTCCATAATGGGCCCAAAAAGCCCATTAAAAAGAGTGACAGCTTATTGAATAAGCCACGCATAAAAAACAGCTTAATATAAATCTTACATGCTTATTGAGGCTAGAAAAATAAGATGGATCATGTGAAAAACCTTTTTGTACCATTCGGGTTATGGTTATTAGACCGAAAAGCCCAATAAGCTCAATAAGCTTAAATAAGCTCATCCAAACTTATTTATAAGCCAAAACAGTTGGTTTTGCTTATTGGAGCTTAATAAAACTTGTTGCTACTTTTTAGAACTCAATCAAACTTAAAATGCGATTTTTGTAAATTGAGGGGTTAAAAGTGTCAATTTTGAAACTTGAGGGTTAAAACTGTCAAAACTGTTTTCCATAAAGTCTAGGGGTTGTTTGGTCAATTCTGGAACTTAAAGGACTATTTGAGAACATAAGTACCTAAGGTGTAATTATTGAAAACTTGAAGGACTAAAAGTGTAACTTTGGAAACCTAAGGGTTTAAAGTGTAAATACTATATTTTCATAAACATAGGGACTGTTTTTGTAAATATTGAAAACTGATCGAGTCCAAACTACACCTTAGAATATATATAATATATAATAAAATATAGAATATATATAGTAAGAATAGTCTAGAAACAAAATCAATAAAACCGAGAAGTAGTATAGAATGTTCCCGGGTCGTTTATCCCCAACGAGGCTGGACTGGAGAATCGATACAGTCGAAAGATTGGAGTTTGAATTAGAAAAAATGATTTGAGAGTGCAGGAAGTTAAATTAAACAATAATAAACAAAAACGTTTAAGAAAAAACCTAAAAATTAAGAAATTAAGCTAGAAAACGAGAGCACGGGCCCCGAACAAAGGGGGAAAAACCTAAAATCTTCAAAATTAACCCTACGAAGAAATTTTTGGTTCTAAACTACTCTAGGGAACAAATAACGAAGAATGAAAAAGACTAGACCGAAAACGGAGTTCGTTTGACCCAAAAACGAGTCAAGACAAAATCCCGCACCCGGACCGCTCTTTAAAAAATGAAAAGTTGTAAAAATGACCCTATGAAAAGGAAGAATGAGAAAAGAATAGAAAACCGTAAAACGTAGTTCGATTGAACGCCAAAAACGAGTCAAGAACAAAATCCCCAACCCGGACCGCCTTTACAAAAGCAAAAAGTTGCAAAAATGACCCTATGAAAAGTTTTATATTTTTCCCCTACAACTAGTATGACAAAATAAAATTTTTCTAAAAAAAAAAGAAAAATATTTTTTTGATAATTTTTGTATTTTTTATGAATTTTTAAAACTTTTAACTAAATTAAATTATAAAAAATATTAAATGACTTCGAAAAATTCTGAAATTTTTTCTAAAAATACTTTACACTACAATAAGCCTACGAAAAATAAGAAACAAAAAGATTGCTTATAAATAAGCCCTCAAATAAGCTGTTGACAGCTTATAGCTTACAAGCCCAAAAATGAGTATACAAACGGTCCCTGGGCCACTTGAAACAGAACTACAAGAAACAGAAAGAATTTCCAAGGGCGCAGCGGTATGTGTGTGTAAAAAGGGGGAATGTATCGAGGGGTACCACCCATACTCGGTTCGAGTCTTGCTTTCACCCGGACCCCCTTGTCTTTCCCACCCCCTAATTTTTAACTACCGGCTCACGATCTTTTTTTTGGAAAAAAACTTTAGTGGAAAGCAAAGTTGTTAAGCTCGTGGGGCTTAACAACTTTGTCAACTACAGCTTTTTATGAAAAGCTGTAAATAAGCTTAAAAAACAGCTTAAAAGTGACAGAATTGCTTATAATGGGCTTAAAGGCTTAAATGGCTAAGACATTGGCACTTGTGGATACTTAAGCTAAACCTTGGACAAAATAAGCTAAAGGATTATCTAAACCTAACCTAGATAAGCTTTAAAAAGCTAAGTGCTTAAACTAAATAAGCTGGAAAAAGCTTATGTTTGACAGAAAGCTAAATGAAGCTTAAAAGGCTAAAAGAGCTAAACTATTGGACAAATAAGCTAGGTAAAAGAGCAAATAAGCTCAACTACTAACTATACTATCCTAATAAGCTATTGGAGCACAAATGAGCTTATGACATAAGCTGAATAAGCCAACATGAAAAATAAGCAATCCCTACACTAAACTTGAGCAAAAACAGTCAAAGGGCTAGTTAGAGCTTAAAAATAAACCATCAAATAAGCTTCTTAAGGTCTGAAATGAAAGGGGCTTTTCTAAGAACTTATGGGCTCTCAAAATAAGCCAAGAACTTGGGCTTAAGTACACTACAAGCTTAAGAAAAGGAAGCTTAAAGTCTCCCCTTTGCACCAGGGGAGATTAAGGCTAAAATCAAGGGCTTATTTGACAGCTTTTTAAAAGCTGTCAAATAAGCTCAAAATAAGAAAATAAGCTTAAACAGCTTAAGTATACTATGAAGTAGACTTGTGCACCAATTTTAAGCTTCCAAAAATCATTTTAACTTGCTGAATTTGTAAAGTGAAAAAGGGCTTTTGGATTTTTTAAAACTGCTACTAAAAACACTTGGTGATTTTTGACTCAAAAGTCAAATGACCAAAGAGCTTGGTCAGCTTGTTTTAGACACACAAAAACAAACTTTTTTGACACTTAAACTCAAACATACAATGGCTTATTCAAATAAGCCATTGTATACCTTTTTTAGAAACCACAGCTTGAAAAATGATTTAATAAACCTTTGAAAAACAATTTTAAAACTTTAAAACTTATAAAAACAGCTTAAATTAGCTCAAAAACCTAAGCTAAATCTATTTTGAGACTCCAACCCATACCAAAGAGCATTTTTGACCCGTTTTCCTCTTAACCCAAACACCCCTTAAGTTTTTGAAAAGTGGTTTTAAAAACTATAAAAGCTAAGTTAAGTTGAAATTTTTGAAAGATTACTACTACTTAAACTATATTAAACAATAAAAAGAGAGAAAGCAAGACAAATAAGCAATTAGAAATGACAATAAGTTAGACATATAAAGCATTTTTAAGACGAGTTTTGAGCAAATGGCATCATAGATATGTAAAAGCACTAACAAGCAAACTGTAGCATAATCTAACAACTAATAACACAAACACAGTAGTAACTAAGAAAATAAGGCCCAATAAGGCTATTTGCTAGAGTAAAAAGCAAAGTTTGAAAAAAATGTACCTTTATCCTTTGTTCATAAAGGGATTCCGTTGAAGCCTAATTTAGCACAAAATCCTACCCATAGCATAAAATAAGCTTAAACAAACCATACCCCAATAAGCCATTAAGCTTAAACTAAGCCATAACCCAATAAGCCATCCACATTTGCTTATTCATCCATGCTTTTAATCCAACAGTACCTTCTACTTTCTTGAGTTTTCTTTAAAGTTTGGTGAAAATGTTTGTAAGACAGATTATATGATAGCTTAAATGTAAGCTTAAAAGATTTTAAGAACACTTGAAACTTAGAACACAAGTAAAAAAAAAACTCAACTGAATTTCATTAAAATTGAAGTGAATTACAAGTGCATAAAAAAACTTTTAACTTAACAATAAAAACTACTTGTAAAACTACTCTAGCCACAATGGCTTTACAAAGCTTTTATAGTAGAAAATACGACTAGGCTTCCTTTCTTGTCTTCTTCCTTTGTGCTTTCTTGTAGACACAAGAAGAGAGGTGTGCTTGTTGTGTGAGTGTAAAGAGCAAATAATCCTGGCCCTCTATTTTGCCTTGGTACCCAAACTTTGGATCCGAACCCTTGATCGAATGTGGTGGATTTATGGATTGCCAACATGGCAAAGCTCCTCTTTTGGTGGGAAAGATAGTGGAGGAGGGGGGAAAGGTTTGTCCATGGGGTGGTTTGGGTTGCAGGGTAAAAGAGAGGAAGAAATCCCGTGATTTGGTTGGGATTTGAAAAGGGCGGGAAAGGGTTTATAAAGGTTGGGGGTGACAGGGCACAAGTTTGGGGAGTTGGCAAGGTTGGTCCCTCATGGTTATAAGAGGCTTTGCATTTTTCGTCCTTGTGGTGTTAAAGGGTTTGGGGATTTGGCAATATAACCCCCCAAGGGTTATATAACCCTTTTCATCACAAGTCCTTGCGTGTACAAGTCTTTGCCATTGGCAGTTTTGCCCCTTGTGGTTTAACTTTGCCAAATTGGCAGAATTTACCCTTCTCTTCTTTTTCTTGTGTAAATATAACTTAGGGAATTGGCAATTTCAGTCCCTATAGTTATATTTTTTTCTTCTTTGACTTTCTTTTGACTTGACCATGTCGGTGTTGACTTTGACTTTGACCAGTTGACTTTTCTGTTGACTTTTTGACTTGATTGACTTTTCGGCTTCGATTTGGCTTTGTCTTTCACAGTCTTTTCCATTCCATGTTCGGTTTGCCGTTTTGACTTCGTTTTTCGTCCTTTTGTGTGATATCCGTTTCCTGCAAAATACAAATGCAAAACAAACATTTCTTTGGCAGTTTTTGTCTGTTTTTGGTCATTTAAGTCCGTTTTTCATGGAAAATGGTATGTGTATTTAAGCACATACCAAAATCCCCCATACTAAGGTATTGCCGTGTCCTCACGCAATGTTATGAAGTAAACATTTACGAAAACTAAGAATCTCAATCCCCCTCGACTAATAACTTTGAAAAGTAGCTAAGTGTTCGTCAAGGGAAACTAAAGAATCAAAAGCTTCGACAAGTCCCGTTTTCACCATTTTTTATCTATACACTAACTATCCCTAATATTTTTGGATTTTCCTTTTTCTTTTCTCGACTTCCTGTTTGACTTCCTTTATTATATCAACATTGGGATCATAGAATGAGAAACGCCCATAGAATAATCTACGGATGTCCTGACGGATAAATTCATCGTCCCCGATTTTTCACTAGTTCCAAACCAAGCAATTAAACAAGATCATTTGTCAATATAAGTCTAAATGTTAAGCACTCATACTTATGACTTGTGAACTTTTAACTCCCAACATGGATATATGATTTAAATGTGTGTACTCATTTCAACTCAACCATAGATCAACTTATTTCCATAGTCGTGATTCAAGATGAATCATGACTCAAAGCAACAACTTATTAGGACCTTGTAACTTGATTTTAAAGAGCGAAATTTTAACTGTAGAACTTTTTGCAACATCTTCATCATTATAATCATAAGTTCTTAAAGCTAGGAATGCGTTGCTTAGTTTGAACACCTACCCCGTTGCTAGCGTAGTAGGAAATCACATCAACACCTTCTTCCTAAAATGGCTAAGGATAGGTGTCTTAGTTTGAACCCTCACCTAGACCTCGCTTCCTGGTGAGATATCACAACACACCAAATCCCTAGAAGTAAAGATGTCTTAGTTTGAACCCCCACCTCGTGGTTAGCGGAGTGGGATATCACGACACATCTTTTACTTGTTCC
>BQNB010010201.1:29188-84606 GCA_026074375.1 Tanacetum coccineum
CGCATAATCAATAGTGTTTAATCAGTGTTTCATTATTGTTGCTTTGGAATTATCTAAAGTAACAAACCCTTTGCAAGCTAAAGGTTCAAGATCTATTCAGTAAGGGATCCTACACTACGGGACCGCTTAGCTGGTGGGGACAGTAGCAGACCTAGCTAGAAATCTAAGGTGGTTCCTTGATTAAGTCACGTCGAAAAATGCAATGGGTCAATCAGCCAACTAGTCAATTTTACCGGTCGGATCGATCCCAATTTAACAAGATATGATGATGAAAAAAATGTTGATAAACATAGATTTATAGAATATTAGAGTTAACGCGTTTACAACTTCAACTACCGCTGAGTAGTGACATATTTTCTTTTTACCTTCTACGCCTTTTTCTAAAGTTAATTATGTATTATTAAACGGGTTAATTTATTTGAGCTAATTGGGTTTTGGAATAAATATATTTTATATTAAAAGTGAGTTTTTTATTCAAAATTTTTTATAAGGTAGTTCCCAAATAATTTTTGAAATGGTTTCTAAATTTTTTTCGTCACATCTGAAAGATTTCTCCATCCAAGGTGGTTCCGGGCATCACTTATGCAAAGCATAGGTTCGCCTTTGGGTGGGGATAGCCCGAGGCACGAAAATGCACCTCGGTATGCTTATGACGCCATGGGGTTGGTGTTTTGGGACAATGCCACCTCACAAAGTGAGGGTACTGAATGCTCTTATAAGTTTATGGCATCGTGACCTAAGTTAGAAGATCCAATAATAATTGCTATATATTTTTTTAACAACTATATTCATTAAAGAAACAACTAGCAAAGAGCTAGAAAAAAAATACAATTTACATCATACAACAATTTATTAGATCACTAATCGAATCTAACCATTATAATTGCTATATTCTTATTTCAAAATTTAAAACAAGTATAATGTGTTTAGTTTGGATTCTGGGAGTCTATAAAAAATACATATTCTTAATAGAGAAATTGTTACCATTAGTAAAACATGATTAATTGTTTATTTAAAACTGTGTGGTAATAATTTACTTGTTTGTAAAGAAATGAGTATATATAATACAATAAAAAGATATTGACATGTTATATTAGGCATTTTTCTATTCATCAAAATCATTTCTCTTTTTGATAAGCTTTTGTCTAATTAATGATTTTTCCATCCAAATTTAAATGCGACATTTAGATTATACATAATTACTCTATTATACATTAGGCGTGTGGACGACGTCGTTTTGGTGTTAATGAGTTCGTTTTTTGTTGTGAGATGTCGTTTTGATTAAGTGGGTTTATAGTTGGGCTATGTGGTTGTAATTGGGTTGCAGTTATTGTTTCTTGACCAATTTTTAGTTTGCTTAATGAATTAGGTGATGCACGTGTCTTCTTCAATAGGTATGTGTCTAAAATTTAGTCTGTCTCAAAGATTTACACTATATCAGTCACATGTAATCATTTCTTCTACCATCCTTGATGCATTATAATTTATAATCTCATATTGCTTGATTGATATAAAAATATAAAAATCACAAATTAAAGGTATGCTATTGTTTTTTTATCTGTGTAACTCTTTGTTTGACTAACCTGTATACAATGTCATATTTTTCTAGAAAAATTTGTGCTTATTGTTACTGTTAGACAATGAAACTCCGTAGGTTATGATTTATTATTGATCACGATATATAAGAGATTACATGAATGAAACCCTAACGGACCCTAAGCCCACAAACCGGGCTTGGGCCTATTTATCCTCTAATACTCCCTCGCAGTCCGAGCGGCGAAATCGCGAAAGCTTGGACTGGAGTAGTAAACTAAAAAAGAAAAAAACAAAACACTAACATAATAAAACAAAACTTTAGTCGACTCATAACAAAATCATACCAACGGTCAACTTTAGTCGACTGGTACCAACGGTCGGCTAAGTCGACTAGTAACAAAACCGTACCAACTATCGACTTTAGGGACTAGTACCAACGGTTAACTTTAGGCGACTGGTAACAAAGCTGTACGAATAATCGACTAACAAACAAACAATAAAACAACTATAACTTTTTTTAGAAAACAATATAGCATAAATTAAAATTTTGTCAACCACTCATGCATGATCCATATCCATAACATACACAGCGGATTACTTTTCTCCTTCCTTAACCCTCTTATTCTCCACCTTCAAACCAACGTCATTACTTTTCTGCTCAGCATCAAGTTTCTCCTTAATAGATCTAACTAACCTATTAACATCCTTAACAACAGACTCACTCATGAAAGATCAGTTTCTTTAGCAACAAAAGCTTTTTCAAGAAACTTGAGTGGGTCAGCTGTGTCAAGAAGTAAGTTGAATGGTTTCTTGATGGATTCGGGTTATTCTTCGTGCTCTAACAAGATCGCCATTCGGGTTGTTCTTCATGGATTCGGATTGTTATATGGGTTTCGTGATTGTGTATGGGATCAATAAGGTTATATGGTATATATTGGATGATGATGTGATATAAACAATATAATGATGATGAATGGTTTTATATGAGATATGTGTGGATGATAGATTAGAACATAAAAGAAAAGAAAATTTTACGGCAAATGTTTTTTAAGGGTTAAGGGGTTGCAGCTAAGGTTTGACGGGGTGGTTTAGGGGAGGCGGCTCGCCACCTAGGTCTAAGGATCAAACCCGCGGGCTTAGGGTCCGTTAGGGTTTTATACATGTAATCTCCTATATATTATGGTCAATAATAAATCATAACCTACAGGGTTTCATTCTCTAACATAGTATCGGAGCGGGTCTGATCCAGACCTAGGTGGCTACGTTGAGTCGCCTCTTCAAAACCACCCCGTCAAACCCCTAATCCACATCACATCTCTAAACCTAATCCTTCTGCCACCATAATCCGTTATGCGATTATATTTTCAAGCGCATCATCGGTGATAAAAGTGTTGAGGAGGCTGGAAAGATACTTGACAAGATCCAGGAGGGTGTGTTTGACGTGTCTAATGGGTCCATTTCTTTTGCACATGTGGCGGCATAAATAACACCAAATCATATGATGTTGATGTGAAGAATCCGACTATTATGAGTTACAGTAGTATTTTCCTTTTATTTAAATAAAAAAAGTTAAGTTTTTATTATTTGTTTTTTTATTGTTTAGTCGATCGTTAGTATTGCTTTGTTACCAGTCTACTAAAGTAGATCGTTGGTACGGTTTTGTTACCAGTCGACTAAAGTTGATCGTTGGTACGGTTTTGTTACTAGTCGACTAAAGTTATGCTTTTATTACATTAATGTTTTTTTTCTTTTCTAGTTTACTACTCCAATCCGAGCTTTAGCGATTTCGCCGCTCGGACTTCGAGGGAGTATTAGTGGGTAAATAGGCCCAAGCCCGGTTTGTGAATTTAGGGTATTAGGGTTTTACCACTATAAATAATGGTCATTAATAAGATTATGCCGACGGGGTTTTCATTGTCTAACAGTTACATGTGTCATCATTTATAGGTTTCTACCACTAAAAGTATTGGTACTAAGAGATCACAAATTAAAGGTATGTTTTTTTGTTCTTGATTTGCATATAAGATTTTGTATAGGATGTGTTTCGTGTAGTTTTTGGAACTGCTTTGAGGGTTTCTTCTTTTTTGATTAGTGATTCTAGGTAAGTTGCAAATGCAGGTATGAAGTTAAACAATTTTATTTAAATCAATATTTTGATTTATTTATTATTATTAATGTTGTTATTTCCAAGGTTAAAAAAGTTTGAAAATATCTGCTTAAAAGCTGCGTGGAGGCTGGGAAGAGCTTAAGGCGTTTTGTGAAAATTAAAGATGAATTTGAGCGTTGAAATAAGGTTTTTTTATTTTTTTTACTTTTTGATTTTTGGTTTCATGTTTTTATGTAGTGCATGAATAGGGTTTTTGTTTAGTAATAATATGAAAAAATATGCCAAAATAGGGCCGTGGTGAGATTTCCATATATAGGTGAAGTAATTTGATTGTTGTGTTTCGAATTGTCGATAATGGTGATGTTGATTAGTAGATTATAATGGTAGTAGTGCATGCATTGAATTTTAATATGATTATTTAAGGTTGTGATGCATGTAATTAGAATATCACAGAAACTTACAGAATTGATTATGTTGTTAGTGTTTTGTGTTTGTTTGAAGTAAGTTTTACTATCAATAAGGTTTTTCTATTATAAAGTTTGTTGTGTTAGTTTATGTGTGGTCAGGGGTGTTTATTTTATATGGTAAATCATGATTGCAACCTATATATGGCATATAAAAATAACACTTTTAGAGTATTTATAGAAGTGTGTGTGTTTTTTCTCTCCCTTGGGGAGAGAAAAACTTTATCCAGCCGTCATTACAACATAGTCTTGATCTGCCATTTCCTATGATTTTCCTTCTAATCTTCTATCTAGGGTTTATTAGGATATCGTCTTGGAAAGGATCTGATTATCTGCTGTGTTGTTTGGCTGCCGCGCTTTTCCTTTTGATTCTTCTAACTGGAACCTTAAAAATGTTATTGTTTTTAGGTATTTTGGATCAATTAATCTTTGATTGATCGTTCTAATCGAAACCCTTAACTGTGGTGTACTCGATCACTTGTTAGGCTTTTGTTGTATTTGCGCATTTCATCATATGCCATTAATTAATCGATATTATGTTTTATTAGGGTGTCACACGTTTGTTTGTGTCGACTGTGTAGAACCCTAACTTGGGTATCTATAGATTAATGTCGACTGGGTGATTTGGAGTGATTATGGTTAACCCTTTATTCTTAGGGTTAGATTCTTTATCGATGGGTCTTCGATTCGGGACATGTGATGGTGGTTGGGAACTGCTGTTGCTTTGATGTTTTGGAAGTCGAATTGGTGAGTTAAAGTGATTGTGATGAACCATAATCTTACGGTTCTTGTTAGATATTAGAAAAAGACTCGGTCACCCCATGTATTGTATCATTTATCGTAGCTCGTAGTTTAACGTTTAATATGTAATGTTCGGTAATGGGTCGGGCTATAAAGCCCAACGTGTAAGCCCATGCCATAGCCTAAGGGATGATTTTGTAAGCTACTATATAAGCCTCTTCCATGCCTTGGAAGAGGTGGTTAGTCATTTCATACAAGTTTTACTTTCTCTCACTAGAAAGCATTTTCTCTCTAACTTTCTCTCTCTAGATTTGGCTAATCCATCTATCTTCCATTGTGTTATGATTTTCAATATCCTACAATTGGTATCAGAGCACATGGGATGATTAGATCATTTTTGTGTGCGTTTTAGTGCTTAGTTTAGATCAAAAGTTAAGTTTTAGGAGGTTTTAGCCCTTGTTCTTGAGTTTCATTGATTTTCGCGTTTCTTGTGTTAAAATTCATGTTATTGTAGTTGCTATAGCCTTCTAGTACTCATTTGTGCAAAAGAAACCAAGTCAAAACGTTCAAAAGGGTGATTTTTAGGTGTTTCAAGGTGTAAAAGTTCGTATTTCAACGTAGCGGTTTGGTAATCTGTTCGAAGTTTATCGTAGCGGTTTGATCTACTGTTCTGGCGGTTTTTCAGGAAAGTACACTGTTCTGGCGGTTTGTGAGATCGTACACTGTGCTAGCGGTTTGTCGTTTCTGACAGCGATTTGTCTTATTAGGCAGAGGTTTGTCAGTAGCGGTTTGTCTTCTGGTGTAGCGGTTTACTAGTAGCGATTTGGTAATTATAGCGGTTTGATCCGTAGCGATTTACAGGTTTTTGAAGACAATTTCTCATAGCGATTTGGGAAACAAACCTCTGCCTATTTTATTTCTTGGTAGCGGTTTGGTGTTAGTTCTTCATAGCGGTTTACCAATTCTTTCTAGTAGCGGTTTGGCAGTTTGTCTTAGTAGCGGTTTACCATTCGTAGCGGTTTATTTCTAACGGTTTGTTACAGGTTTTTAAAGATTTTTCTCAAGGTACTTTGGGAAACAAACCTCTGGCCATTTTTCTTCGTGGTAGTGGTTTGGTATAATATCTTCATAGCGGTTTGACAACAACGGTTTGACAGTAGCGGTTTGAGAACTAATCCAGCTGTTTGGTACACTGTTTGGAATTTGGACTATTTTTCAAACTTGTAAAACGTAACAAACTCAAACAACAAAACACTTAAACAAACATCACCACTTTTAACATACATTCACTAATCATTATTCGATCAACTTAAATCATTTCACAATCAATTAAGATGGCTAATCTTTCGGAAGATATCCAATGTGCCGGGTCCGATACCCGACCACCTATGCTTGATAGGACTTACTTTGCATCATGGCAACAACGTATTCGACTGTATTGTCGGGGTAAAGAGAATGGGGTGAACATCTTGAAGTCGATTGATGAAGGACCTTTTCAGATGGGAACATTTCGGGAAACACTTGCTGAAGGGACTGAAGGTGCCCTACATCTAGGTCCAGAACGAGCTCGAGTCTATTCTGACCTTTCACCTGAAGATAAGGAAAGGTATAACACTGACATTCGAGCAACCAACATCCTACTTCAAGGGTTTCCAAAAGACATCTACACCCTTATCAATCATTACACTGATGCAAAGGACATTTGGGATAATGTGAAGATGCTCCTTGAAGGTTCTGAATTAACGAAAGAAGATCGTGAATCACAACTGTATGATGACTTGAACACTTCTGTCAGAACAAAGGAGAAACTATATACGACTACTATGTCCAGTTTGCCAAGCTCATCAATGACATGCGGAACATCAAGATGACCATGTCTAGAATGCAGTTGAATTCAAAGTTTGTTAATAACATGTTGCCAGAATGGGGTAGATTTGTAACCGCAGTGAAACTGAATAGAGGTCTGAGGGACTCCAACTATGATCAGTTGTACGCTTATCTAAAGCAACACGAGGCACACACCAATGAAAACAAAATGATGTTGGAACGATTTACTTAACCCAATGTTGATCCTCTCGCCTTGATGTCTAATGTTTCACATCAGTAGTACTACTCACAATCATCTACCACCCCACCATCCACACATCATCAACCACATTTTGCTGACAACACTCAACTTGACTCAGGACTCTCTCCAACAGACAACTTAATTGAGAATTTAATAAACACACTTGCCATACTCACTCAATCATACAAAATATACCTTCCTCAAACAAACAATCAACTCAGAACTTCATCAAATACAAGGAACCAAGCCACAATTCAAGATGGTAGGGTTGTTGTTCATAACGTTCAGGGTCGACAAAATAGAGGACAGGGGAACAATGCATGGGGTGCAGGTGCAGCTGGTTATGGGGGAGCTCAAAACAAAGTTGGGAATGCTAATCCAAGACAAGCAAGGCAAATTAAGTGTTACAACTGCAACGGTATAGGCCACATAGCACGGAACTGCACTCAGCCCAAGCGACCAAAGAACTCAGAATACTTCAAAGACAAGATGTTGCTAATGCAAGCATAAGAGAATGGGGTAGCATTAGATGAGGAGCAATTACTGTTTATTGCAGGTGGACAAGACAATGCTGTTGATGAGGATGTGGATGAGCAACCTGTTCAAGACTTAACACTTAATATGGATAATGTGTTTCAAGCTGATGACTGTGATGCTTTTGATTTTGATGTGGATGAGGCTCCTACTACACAGACTATGTTCATGGCTAATCTATCATCCGCAGATCCTATATATGATGTAGCCAGTTTGTCTTATGACTCGGGCATCTTATCTGAGGTACACGATCATGATCACTATCAGGATGCTGTTTGTGAACATCATGAAGTACACGAGATGAATGACGAGGTACATCCAAACTACGTTGTTGACTCACATGCTAATTATACGAGTGATAGTAATATGATTCCGTATGAGCAGTATGTAAAGGACAACACAGTGCCAGTTGTACAAAGTAATGTATCTTCCGTACCAACTGATGCATACATGATGATGTTAAATGATATATATGAATCGTCTGCCCAATGTGTCTTTGTGATCACACAAAACAATGTAGTTGATAATTCAGTAACTGCTAAACTTGCGACATATAAGGAACAAGTTGAACTGTATGAAAGATGGGCCAAGTGTGTAATTTAACAGAAGGAACAAAAAGATTGATGAAACAATTATGAAAATAGTTATACACTGTTCGTAATATTAAGGAAGAATTTTGAAAAGGAACTTTTTCTGGATATAATGCAACTTTACATCTACATCAACCATAACAAGTCATTCGGTTAATAGAAGTAGTTAAGTTTTCGAAAAAGGATTTGAAAAGAAAGAAAGAAACAAATAACCTTGAAGATTTTTTGGACATGAAAGCTTTAAAGAAAAGTCGAGGATAAATATACATCAAAACCAATACCTTCAAACAGTTCACTTGTTGTGTAAACCTTTAGCCCTATTATGATGATTAAACATAATAAGTTTGCTATAGGCTACAAAGACCCTTATGTCTCACCGTGCAAAAGCAAGTTCAGCTCTTGCCTATATAATGGTCAGGTGTTATCAAAAACCAATTCATGTCCCGGGAATAGTGCCACTCAGAGCTACCCTAAGAGAATAGCCAAAATCACTAGGAAGACATGAATGGAAATAAGTTGAAGATACAGGAATGTGTGAAAAGAAGGTTTAAGATTGACACCAATGTTTAACACCCCCTTTTTGTTAATATTAGCAGCAAGCTAATCTGGGGTTATTACTTCATGAATCACAGAAACAATTCATAGAAACCGATTTAAAGAGAAGTTTTTAAAAGATTACGTTATCATTTCAGTTAAATTCCGAGTTTTACAAAGGCAGGTCCCATATCTAGAAACATATAATGTGTGAATGGATAAACAAGTTTTAGACCCATCTTTCAAGTCCATGCCATCTTCATGCCATTATTGGCTCAATTACCATGGGATAAACATGATAAAAAGGGTCAATACAAAGGTTGTGATAACTCCCCATTTTAATATATACTCTCCGGAAGGGTCATTTGGGGTTCTAACGTTTAATATACCTAACTCAAGCATTGAAAAAGACTCTAAAAAGAGACGTTTTTTTAAATATAAACCTTTCGAATTAAATGTTTCCAAATAGGTCCACAAATATTTTAATAATCAATACACCATTTTCAAATATTTCTTCGAATGTTTCTTCTTTAAATGGCCTTCAAATATTTTATTCATTAGATTCTCCGAAAATCGTCATCACGAAATTACCTTCAAGGGACTGGAGATTAAACGTTGGCTAAAGTCAACAATAATATTGAGTGAATCCATAGAGTTTTATTTAAATATATTAAATTCCAACCACAAGTACATTCTCAAAACCATATGAACATAAACGATGATGGATTAGACAAAGTTTTAGGGGTTATTATAAGCTCTAGTGACATTATACGTTACCATCTAATATAGGACCATGCATCCACTTATACACCCTCGCTATGAGTGCATTTTTTACTCTCTATACTATAGATACCGTGTGGTGTCTTTCTTCGACACATGACGATAGCACGTCGTCACGGATTGGAAGTGGCATACCTCAAAATAGTTCTATTTCATGTTATAAAGCACTTACATTCCCTGGGTAGTTATCATATTCATGATTTCGCGGGTCTTTTATCTTGCGAGTTAAGCTAAATTATAATAATCAAGGCTACTAGCATACTTCGGGTCCCTTGTGTTTGTTTCTATTTTAAAAACAAGCATGTTATTTCCCCTCGCTGGTTAATAAAAAACATTAAAAGTATTAAGATGCGAGGCTATGAAACTCACTAGTGATGTCGATAGGAGATAGCGATATGAATAAGAAACTTGGGAGTAGGCGAGTCGATTCAACCAGACCTATACAATTTGTATCGGGTTTATGTTTCTAGTTTAGGTAAATAATTTATTGAAAATCAATATATAAAAGTAATTATATATGTATACATGTATTTAACATGATGATCAAAGTTTATATGATGCAAGTACTTATAAACTTAAGCTTTTAAATGTTTTTAATTTGCCACTTTTGCCATTTAAACTAGTATTGCCCCATCATATTGCCAAAAGCCCATTAAGGCCCAAAACAAGTCATTATGCTATTTTATGGATAATTATCATTTTAAGACACGGTTTTATGTCCACATTTGATAGTGTCCAAGTGAGTTGGGCCTAATGCTATGTCTATATAATTCTATTTTGTTTTCATGGGCCTATGGTCCAATAAGCCTTATGGCCATTTAGCTAGTATACATAATTTTATCTATTAGTTTTGAGTCTTGGGGTTGGCGAACGTTTTTTATCAGTTTATTAGCCTTATTTATAAAACTCCTAAACAAGTGGGTCCTTACCCACCCGGGGTTTAGTCATAAAACCCTTTTAATTATTTAGTGTTAGGGTTTTTTAGAAAATGTTATAAACTATCGTTTGTAAGAAAATAGTCTTCGTTTATAAAATAGTAAATAGTATAATTTATATTTTTTTGCTTGGATTAATATTTTAGTTCCACTTTACATATGGTAAACTCCCTTTTAGTTAATTTTTAGGTCATAATTATACCGTATGGTTATTTTTATACATAAAGGTCATGTTATAATTTCGGACTGAAATTTCACTTTCACCATTTTAAACGTCGTTTACAAACCGTAAATAGATGGTTGACCATCCAACTGATTTAGAATCTACATGACTTTTTGCTATCATCCATAAAGTCTTTCACTTTTTTAACATGGTTCTGTTGTAATTTGACTTTTTAAACAATTGTAATGAAAGGTCCAGATTGACTAGGTTTGTGTTTTGGAACATAACTCATTTTTGTATTTACTCTCTAAATCATTTCTAATTTGCCAAATTTTCATAAGAGATTTATTTATGACCTCATGATATCAAATCCAACCTTAAACCTACTGAGTTTTATGAAACTTACTGTTTATTACAGCCTATGAATTTTTATACTTTTCTCACTAGTTTTAATGGTCATTCTTGTTAGATCTAACCTAGATCTATGCATGCATTAACACTATTATTCCTTGATCATCATACATCATACAGATAATTTACTTTTGGAAAATCAAGTATAATACATAACAAGAATATTTATTGTTTACCACAAGAAAAGTGTAGACAATGATTAAATGATCAAAATAAGAACAAGCTTGATGAAGGCTTCAACTCTAGTCTTGATCTTCACCCAAAATACTCTTGATCACCATTTTCTTTACCCAAATGACTTTATAAAAACCCTTATAATTTCAGCCCCAAAGTTTACAAAACCTTCCTTGAAAACCCTTTTTAATCACCTCCAAGGTATAAGAAACACACTAGGTAGTCATATTCACTAGTGTTCTTGTTATTTGATCTTCAAAATTTTATAGAATTGGTGTTTTTGGTGTTTATGGTGGCATCTAGGGTGATAGGAAGAGAGAAAAATTCAGATTTTTAAGTTGTAACTATGACTTATGTGTATGTGTGTGTGGGTCAAAGTTAGCTTATAAGCTTACACCAAAAAATGCCAAGTGTATAATAGTGTGGCATGAATCAACACCAAGGGGATCACATAGTACCTTGGTGACCCGCCCAATGGGGTGTGTTTTTAGGGGATGAGTTTTAAAATTGTCCGCTATTTTGTAAAAAAGGGTATTATTCAAAGTACGATATTTAAAAAGGTTACGCTAATGTAAAGTTTTACGTTAAATTACGGAAATATGCGCGTAACACGAAAAATAAAAACGAATGTAATAAAATTATTTCTATGGCATTTTGAAAATATAAGCATCGATGCTTAACGTAGAATTCGCCGGTTCTTTGTAAACGTCGCGGTTAAATTACAAATGTAGGCCCTAATTCTCTTCGGTTAGTACGCTGTGTTCATATCTCTAATCATAAAAAATGAAAAAATATAATAGTACTCGAGAATAAACAACGACCCTCACAATTGTCGGTTGTCACAGCAATTTCCCCCTAAAAAGGTGATCTTACGTCCTGAAGATCACTTCATCTTGTCGCCCGCTTCTGTTAAAATCAAAAGAGGTGTAGGGTATTTCGTCCACATTTGATCCTCACTTTCCCAAGTATATTCGGTCCACGACTACGAATTCCATCGAACTTTGACCTAGGGGGTTCCGGATTTTGTTTTTAAGGTGGCTTTTCTTCATATCCATGTGATGTCGATAGGTTCTTCGTTGATATGCAACTAACTTGTTCCTCCTTTACATTCATCATGAGGAATAATAAGTTCTTCATTAGATAAAATTTTTCTAGTGTCGAACTTGGAATTGTTTTGTGTTGTACTTGATGCTATCGGTGGTAATAAAATTTTTTAAGTTTTATGCACCGGACCACTCTTGATTAAAATCTTGAATGGTCCAAATATAACGGGGAATTAATTTCCCACCGTTTTCAAATCGATCACACAACCTTTCACGGTGTTCATTTTAGCATAATTTGTTTGTCAACCCACTTCGAACTCCTAAAGGTTTACGTTATCACATCCGCATTATTTTCTGTATTCTTACGAACAAGCCAATAATCTGTTCTGATTTGCTACATCATCTTTGTCGTTTTCGCGAATCATTTTTGGTACGTGAGTTGGGCATCTCCAACCTTCACTCAAAACATACATGCGATCTACATTTTTCTTCCGTATAGAGCTTCCAAAAGGTGCGGCTTTAATACTAGGTTGATAACTATTATTGTTATGAGAATTCAGCTAAATGGTAACGTGCTTAATCCCAGCCAAACTACCAAAGTACATCACGCAAAGACGCAACATGTTTCCAATGTCTGGGTATACGTTCTTTCACTTCTTGTTCCACAGTTTCAGGATCGGTTAGCAGTGTCATATATATAATTCGTCCCTAATGACTTTTGAAGAGATCTCCAAAATCTTGATGCAAAAAGAGGGTCTCGGTCTAAAATATATCGACTCGGGCTACCCGTGCCTACAAAACAATCTCCTTCAATATATTCGAGCATGCTTCCTTCTAATGTTGTTATTACTTCTATTCTCGGAATAAAAGTGAGCTAGATTTAGTCAATCGGTCAACAATGGACCCAAATTGAATCTATCACAGATGGTGTTCTTGGAAGCTTGTAATGAATTTATATTTGTATAATTCCCTTCCATTTCCAAATTAGGTAATTTTCTGGCTGTGTTGTAATCCTGATGGCTTTTGGTGTTCAGCCTTGACTTTAGCACATGTCAAGCATTTACTGACATATGTCGCAATGTCAGCTTTCATATTCGGCCACCAGTATAACTTCCTCAAATCATGGTACATTTTATCCGACCCAGGATGAATGGAATATTTTGATATATGAGATTCCCTACATGATTAGACTCTCAATCCTCACCAATTAATGGTAACCATATCGTCCTTTCAACCATTTTCGTACCATCGGAACAACTTCAAATGGCTCCCCTTTGCCAAGAATTACCTTCAGGAACCATTATTTACACCTTGCACGCTTCAACTTCGTGCATTCCGTCAATTTGCTAGGGTAATATGGTTATGTATCGTTACACTATAGCACCCACTCGACTCGGTTCTTTATCTTCCTACAAATGAATCAGCGACAACATTCGCCTTTCCCGAGTGATAACGAATAACACAATCGTAATCACTCAGAAGTTTCAATCCATCTAACGCTGGCCTCGTATATACTCTTTTTGATCACCAAAAGATATTGTAGGCTTTGTGATCGGTGGTAAGTACATTTGTGCGTACAAATAATGTCTCCATAATCGAAGAGCAAAAACCACCGCTCCTAACTCCAAGTCATGGGTCGTATAATTTTCTTCATTCTTTCTAAGTTGCTAGAGGCGGTACGCAAATCACCTTTTCTCGTTGATCAAAACAGCCAATCCTCTATGGGACGCATCGCAAGACACAACAAGTCTTGCGCTTCCTTCGGGTAGTGCTTAATATTGGGCGCACTACACAATTTCAACTTCCAATGTTTGAAATGCCTCCTCTTCGTGTTCCGCCCCCAGGACATACGCGGCTTATTATTCTGAGTGAGTTTAGTTATGGTTTGGGATATTAGAGAATACTCATTAATAAACCTTCGAGAAATACATGCCAAACCCAAAAATTGTCGCACTTTCGTTGGTGTAGTCAGTGCAGCCCAATTTTTAATGGCTTTGATCTTCGCAGGATAAATATGAACTCCACTACTATCAATTACATGGCCAAGGAATTGCACGGAATCAAGCAAAATTCACATTTTGAAAACTTATAGGCGTCAACTTTTCGCCTCCTTAGAAAAATTAAAGTATAGTTCTTCAAATGTTTCACCATTTGTTTCTTCTTTATTTTTGGAATAAATCAGAATGTCATCAATGAATACAATCACGAACTTTTTAAGATACGGCTTGCACATGCAATTCATCAAATCCATGAATACTGCAGGAGCATTAGTTAGTCCAAAAGGCATTACTCGAAACTCAAAATGTCCATAACGAGTTCTAAACGCTGTAATTGGAATGTCTTCCTCGCGGATACGAAGTTGATGATAACCAGACCGTAAATCAATCTTCAAATAAACACTAGAACCTTGCAAGCGATCATATTTGTCATCAATCCTCGGTAATGGATATCGTTTCTTGATCGTCACTTGTCAGTTTCGATAATCAATGCACATTCAAAAACGATCCATCCTTCTTTTTCATGAAACAAGACCGGATGCTCCCACGGCGACCAGAGCTCGATCGAAATTAAAACTTTTCACGCACAACTCTTGCAGTTGCTTAGACTACTCCTTCATTTCGGATGGTGCTAAACGATATGGCGCACGCGCCAGAGGTGTAGCACCGGGAATAAGATCAATACGGAATTTAACTTGCCTGGGTGGCGGAAGTCCAGGTAAGCTATTCAGGATAATACTCGGGAAAATCTCGGATAACTGGAACCATTTTAATCACTTCTCCTATGATTCTTGTTCGTTACTTGAGCCTTTTAAGGAATAGCTCACTCCTATTATCGATATCTTTCGTGCCTTATGCAAGAAACGATCTTCAATCGGGAATTATTTCTTTCGCCTTCGATAACTAACGTCTTACCCTCCAGGGGAATTCTAACCTTTTATCTCCACACAAAATAGCGGCATCATATCGTGATAACCAATCCATCCCAATAATGATATCAAAACTTCCTAGTTCTTTTTACCATTTCAGTCGATTGGAAAAGAACCGGTTTTTAAAGATTTAGTGTTACACCTGATTAACAGCATTATTTGGTACTTACTTACGTTTTACTCGGCAATTCGAATTCCATAGCAAGTAATCTAACTCAACTGGTTATATATCAATTAAGGGTACTAAATTTTGTAGACACAAAACTTTTGTCGCAACCAAATCAAATAAAGCAGTTTTAGCAATATCGATTATTGCAGTAAGATAGTACCCAGAGTAACGACTTTTGGTATTGCTGAGCAATCACAACTCCCAAACATTGTAAATAGCTCCATGGTTATTTCCACCTTGTCCATTCTTTTTCAGCTTAGGGAATCTCTATTTCGGTGACCTTTATTGCAATTAAAACAAGTACATATTTTCTATTGGGGTCCAACAAAGCAGCAGTTCCTTATGCCCCAAACTTACCACACTTACCACATTTCCAACAATCTCCAGCATGCTTCTTATTCTTGCATTTTGGACAAACTTCATTGTCATTTGGTGCAGCATTGGTCATAGCTCCAGCATTAGCCATTTTTTGGTTTTAACGATGATTGTAATCGCGTCGATTGTCACCACGACCACCACGATCTCCTTCACCTTTCCTCTTTTCACCCTCAGAAGCCTCATCAGTCTTGTCTTGTATTATTTGTCCCATGAGCTGATAAGCCATACGCAACAGCTTAATCAATTCCAGGAAGGCCTCGATGTGTCAATTACCACGTATTTTCTTCGAAAACCCACGATATACTGCTTAACTTCACCCTGGCCTCAAGTCCACCATTCTAGGACACAACAAGGCCAATTCATGGAATCGGTTTGTATACCCATCAATATCAGTCCCTTTTAACTTCAAGTTGTTACAATTCATTCTCCGCACTTTTGCAGCACACTTCGAGGACAAAATTATCGGTCCATCCACTTTCTAACTCTGTCCATGGTGAGTACCATTAGCAAAATCAATACCCATGGAAGCAATTTTCCATTCCACCAGTAATGCATGACCTTGGAGAGTAAGCAGTTCGCATATTTACCTTATCCCTTTCCTTGCAATCACTGATTCGAAACACAGATTCTAGTTTCTCAAACCACTGACATAATCCCACGGCACCTTCGGTGCCTTTAAAAGGTTGTGGGTCACACTTCATGAATGTTATGTAAGTACACCCAGTAATTTCGGGCGCTGCCGGGTCCTGACATCATCTCCAGCACCACGGCTCCAGCACCACGACCCAGCACCTCCGACTCCGCACCACGGCTTCCACCACCATCGCTCACCACCACGGGCTCCACCACCATCGGCTCCACCACCATTGGCTCCAGCACCACCGGCTCCACCACTACTGGCTCCAGCACCACCGGCTCCAGCAACACCGGCTTCATCACCGGCTCCACGCGTTTCATATTTGTCTTAATTTAGCTTAGATGCGGTAAACTTGTTCCCTATATATAACTTGCGCATACGTTGCCTACAGACATTGCTTTTTGGCGGCATGAATCCGTTTCAACACAAAATCAAATCCATAATGAGTATTCATTTCGATGATTGTATTAGCAAAATGAACAATTTTAGAAGAATCAATGAGTGAAAAGAAAGGTAACAACAACACAACATAGAATTAGAACAAAAAGATAGTCTTTCTTTAATCATAACATGTTACAAATTGCATTGTTATACATTACATTGTCACCTCTAATGCTATACAACTCCAAAAGACTAGTTCTACTAACTGACATCGCAGTTTAGTTAGTGATTTACAAAAGATACTACAAATGATAAACTAATCTACTAAGAGTCACTAGGTGGTCCACGTGGCTCGGAAGGTCCCTCGGTCCCATCAGAAGTAGAGTTCTTTGATTTCTTTCTCGGACGCTCGGTATCCTCATCATCAGATGGCGGCTTCGGAACAGCCCCAATACGAACCATATCCAAGTAAAACATCTTATTCCACACTCGGGACTCATGCAACCTCCTCTCAGCAGTCTCACGCTCCATACGAGCCCACACCAACTTAGTCTCAGTCTCAGCCAATCTTTTCTTCAATGTGGCTGACCACACAAAACAATGTAGTTGATAATTCAGTAACTGCTAAACTTGCGACATATAAGGAACAAGTTGAACTGTATGAAAGACGGGCCAAGTTTGAATTAACAGAAAGAGAACAAAAGATTGATGAACAATTAAGAATAGTTATCACTGATCGTAATATTAAGGAAGAAAATTTGAAAAGGAAACTTCATTCTGTAAAAATGCAACTTACCTCTACCATCAACCATAACAAGTCAATGGTAGAAGAAGTTACGTTTTTGAAAAAGGATTTTAAACAGAAAGAAAACAAATACCTTGAAGAATTTTTGGACATGAAAGCTTTAAAAGAAAAGGTCGAGGATAAATTATACAAACAAAACCAATACCTTCAAACAGTTCACTTGTTGTGTAAACCTAAGCCCTATTATGATGAACATAATAAGTTAGCTATAGGCTACAAGAACCCTTTATGTCTCACCCGTGCAAAGCAAGTTCAGCCTGCCCTATATAATGGTCATGAGATTATCAAAACCAATCATGTCCCGGACATAGTGCACAACTCAGAGGATACCCTAGAGATAGCCAAAATCACTAGGAAGAAAATGAATGAAAAAATTAAAGATACAGAATGTGTGAAAAAGAAGGTTAAGATTGCACCACATGTAACACCCCCATTTTGATAATATAGCAGCAAAAGCTAATCTGGGGTATTACTTCATGAATCACAGACACAATCATAGAAACCGATTTAAAAGAGACGTTTTTAAAAGATACGTTATCATTCATTTAAAATCAGAGTTTTACAAAGGCAGGTCCCAAAATCTAGAAACATAAAATGTGAATGATAACAAGTTTTAGCCATCTTCAAGTCCATGCCACTTCATGCCATAATTTGCTCAATTACATGGGATAAACATGCATAGAAAGGGTCAATACAAAGGTTGTGTAACACCCCCATTTTTATATATCTCACCGGAAGGGTCATTTGGGGTGCTACGTCTTAATATAATAACTCAAGCATAGAAAACGACTCTAAAAGAGACGTTTTTAAATATAACCATTCGAAATAAAAGTTTCACAACATAGGTCCCAAATATTTTCATAATCAATACATCATTTTCAAATATTTTCTTCGAATGATTTTCTTTAAATGGGCCTTCAAAATATTTATTTCATTAGCTTCTCCGAAATCTTCATCACCGAATTACCTTCAAGGACCTGAGATAAAACGTGCTAAAAAGTCAACAATAATATTGAGTGAATCCATAGAGTTTATTTATATATATTAAATTCCGAACACAAGTATCATTTCTCAAAATCATCAAGACATAACGATGTGGATCAGACAAAGTTATAGGGGGATTATTATAAGTCTCATGACATTGAACGTTACCATCTAAAAAGAATGCCCACTATACACCCTCGCTATGAGTGCATATTACTCTTTATACAACGCATCCGTGGTGTCATTCTCCGACACATGACGATAGCCAGTCGTCACGAATTGGAAGTGGCAACCTCAAAATAGTACTATTTCATGTATAAGCATCTACCATTACCCGGTAGTTAACAATTCATGATTTCCGCGGGTCTTTTATCTAGCGAGTTAAGCTAACTTATAATAATCAAGGCTACTAGCATACATTCGGGTCCCTTGTGTTCTATTTTTAAAAACAAGCATGTTATCCCCCTCGCGGGTTTATAAAACAATTAAAGTATTAAAATGCGAGGCTATGAACTCACTAGTGATGTCGAAAGAGAATAGCGATATGAATAAGAACTTCGGGAGTAGGCGAGTCGATCAACCAAGACCTATACAATTAGTAACGGGTCTTAGGTTTCTAGTTGGTAATAATTATGAAAACTCATAAATAAAGTAAATATATATGTATACATGTATTTAACATGATGATCAAGTTTATATGATGTAAGTATTTTAAACTTAAGCTTTTACATGTTTTTAATTTGCCACTTTTAGCCATTTCAACTAGTATTGCCCATATTAGCCCAAAAGCCCATTAAGCCCATAACCAAGTCCATTAAGCTCTTTTATGGATATTATCATTTTAAGACCAGGTTTTAGTCCATTTATAGTGTCCAAGTGAGTTGGGCCTAATGCTAAGTCTATATAATCTATTTTGTTTCATTGGGCCTAGTGGTCCAATAAGCCTTATGGGTCCATTTTAGCTAGTATACAACTTTTATTATAAGTTTTTGGGTTCTCGGGGTCGGGATACTTTTATTATCAGTTTATTAGCCTTTTAAAACTCCCAAGAAGTGGGTCCTACCACCTCGGGTTTTAGTCATAAAACCATTTTACATAATATAGAGTTCGGGTTTTTAGGAAAATTTGTATACTTTTGTGTTACGAAAATAGTTGTAATTTATAAACCATAAATAGTATAATTTATATATTTATATGCTTGGCTTCATATTTAAGTCCACTTTACAGATGTAAACCCCTTTTAGTTCATCTTTTAGTCATAAATATACTTATGGTTACTTTTATACATAAAGGTCATGTTACAATTTCGGACTGAAATTTCACTTTCACCATTTTTAACGCCATTTACAAACCGTAAAGAGTTGGTTGACCATCCAACTGATTTAGAATCTACATGACTTTAGCTACAACCCATAGTTTTCACTTTTTAAATGGTTCAGTTCGTAAATATGACTTTTTACACAATCTGTACAGCAAGGTCCAGAATTGACTAGTTTTAGTGTTTTGACCATAACTCATTCATTATTTACTCTCTTGGAATCATCCAATTTGCCAAATGTTCATAAGAGATTTATCTATGACCTCATGATATCAAATCCAACCTCAAACCTACTGAGTTTTATAAAACTTACTGTTCATTACAGCCTATGAATTTTTATACTTTTCTCACTAGTTTTAATGGTCATTCTTGTTAGATCTAACCTAGATCTATGCATGCATTAACACTTTTATTCCTTGATCATCATACATCATACATATACATATACATTTGGAAATCAAAATAAAACATAACAAGACTCATTAAATTTTACCACAAGAAAAGTGTAGACAATGATCAAATGATCAAAATAAGAACAAGCTTGATGAAGGCTTCAACTCCAAGCTTAATCTTCACCCAAAAATACTTTTGACCAATATTTTATTTACCCAAAACTCTTATAAAAACCTTCTTATAACTTCAGCCCCACTTGTACAAAAACCTTCTTGAAAAACCCTTCTTAATCACATCCAAAGTATAGGGATTACACTAGGTAGTCATATTCACTAGTGTTCTTGTTGTTTGATCTTCAAAAAAATTATGATTTGGTGTTTATGTTGGTGTTGGTGGCGTCTATGGGTGCTAGGGAGAGAGCAAATTCAGATTTTGAGTTGTAATGTGTGTGTTTTAGTTGGTCAAAGTTGCTTATATAAGCTTAGACTAAAATGCCAAGTGTCGGCATTTGTGATGAGGTTGAATCACAAAGTGGACACCTCCCACGTTGTAATTTCCGCCCCTATAGGGGTGTGTTTTAGTGGGATGAGTTTTTAAACTTGCCCCATAATTTGTAAATACGGGTATTATCAAAGTCTGATATTTAAAAAGGTACGCTACATAAAGGTTTTACGTAAAATACAAAAAATGCGCGTAACACGAAAAATAAAAACGAATGTAGTAAAATTATTTCTACGGAATTTTAAAAATATAAGCGTCGATGCTTAACGTAGAATTCGCCGGTTCTTTGTAAACGTCACGTAAATTACAAATGTAAGCCCTAATTTTTCCCGGTTAGTCGTGAGTTCATATCTCAACATAAAAATGAAAAATATGATTAATACTCGAGAATAAAATAACGACCTGAAATTAACGTATTGTCACAACATCACCTTTGGTAGATTATGATTTAGAGGAAGTCATCCTTAGAGTAGAAAACATTAGAGAAGTTAGAGACCATCCCATAGATCAAGTGGTAGGAGAATTAGATAAAAGAACCCTTAGGTCACATGCCCAAGATAGAAGTAATTTCTTTGCATTTGTTTCAGCCATAGAACCTAAGAACATTAAGGAAGCCATAAAGGATGAAAGTTAGATAATGGCTACGCAAGAGGAACTTGATCAATTTGTACGTAATAATGTTTGGGATCTTGTTCCTTGTCAAGTAGGTCATACCATAATAGGAACCAAATGGGTATTAGAAATAAGTTAGACGAAAACAAAGTAGTGTGTAGGAACAAAGCCATATTAGTAGCACAAGGCTATAATCAACAAGAAGAAATTAATTATGATGAAACATATACCCCTATTGCTAGACTAGAGTCAATTAGAATCTTACTTGCATATGCAGGTTGTTATATGTTCAAACTTTTTCAAATGGATGTAAAGAGTGCTTTTATAAATGGAGTCATCGATGAGGAAGTGTATGTTGCGTAACCTCCCGGTTTTATTGATTTTCAAAAACCAAATCATGTTTATAAGCTTAAGAAGGCTTTGTATGGACTCAAACAAGCTCTTAAAGCTTGGTACGATAGATTACAATCTTTGGTCATAAATAACGGATATAAAATAGGAATAGTTGACAACACCTTATTTACTAAAATAAAGAATTCACATCTAATCATTATTCAAATATATGTGGATGCTATTATTTTTGGGTCTACATGTCAATCGCTTTGCGATGAATTTTCTAAATTAATGCATGATGAATTTAAGATGAGCATGATGGGCGAGCTTAGCTTTTCCTTCGAATTGCAAATTAAGCAAATGAATGATGGAATATTCTTTGATCAATCAAAATATATTGGTGAAATGCTTAACAAATTTGGTTTGAAAAATTCCAAAGTTACCAAAACTCCAATGTCTAGGAAAAGAGTCCTTACTTTAGACAAAGATAATGAATCCATCGATAGCACTAAGTATAGGGGAATGATTGGTAGCTTGCTTTATCTCACCGCTAGTAGGCCGAATATAATGTTTAGTGTTTTCCTTTACGCTAGGTTTCTGGAAGATCATAAGGTATCTCATTTAGAAGCGGTTAAAAGAATATTTAGGTATATTAAGGAAACACAACACATCAGTCTTTGGTATCCAAAGGATACGGGGGTAAATGTATTGGTTTATGCCAATTCGGATCACGCGGGCGATGTAGTTGATAAAAAAATCACAAGTGGAATTTGCCCATTTGTAGGATCTTGTTTAACATCATGGTTTTCAAAGAAACAAACATCACACACTAACTCCATAACCAAATCCGATTATGTAGCGGCCGGAAGGGGTTGTCAACAAGCGTTATGGATGAAGCAAGCGTTTGTGGATTATAATATCACGTTAAATGAGGTTCCAATACTATGTGATGATAAATGTGCTATCAATCTAACATCAAGCCCTATTGATTACCTTAGAACAAAGCACATTGAGATAAGACATCACTTTTTGAAAGACAATGTAGCCAAAAACCATGTTACTATAGATAAAATCCCCTTAGGAGAATATGAGGCAAATATTCTAACAAAACCATTTTAAAAGGATCAATTTTGTTACCTTAGATTAGGATTGGGCTTGATGTTGCAAGAAGAAGAAGAAGAATAAGAAGAAAAGAAAGGACGAGATGTGATAGAAGAGTGTACCTTAAACAAGTAACTAATCTTGCACACATAATCAAAATGGTAATATGTACTCAAACTGAGATATCCATGCAAATTTTTAGTTGTTAACCACTAAACAAACAAATCATATCCTTTTGAAAAGATTCCAAATATTACTCCCTACTTCTCATTTTATGATAACATCATTTAAATATCAAGAACAAGAAAGAAGAAATCAAGAACCCTCAACAAGTAAGTAATCTTCAAAAACTTCTTTTCAATAATTCTTATTAAGTCTTCTTTTCAAACAAAGGTTTTTCAAAACATAAAATCAAAACTTTTTATATCACACACTCTTCTATCTCTGGGAATGCAACATGAATCATAGGTCAAAGTCTAATTCAGAAGGATCCGTGAATAAAGGATAAATAGGGGAGAGCTCAAAGAAGTCGAAAAGGAAATTTGAAACAATAAAGGGATATAAAGGTGATGAGATGATAATATTTGAATTTATCTTGAGAGGATTTGTAGAAAGTGAGATTTGGGATAAGATCAAGGAACCATTAAGTCCAAGAATGAATTAGGATGAGTACTCAAATTGTTGTGAGAATATAACTCATATGATGAATGCCCTCAAAGAAGCAAGAATGGAGTCAAGAGAGATGCTCTTGTCCATTTATCATAGCCTAAAGATGCTTCTTGAAATCATATCCAAGATGAATAGGAAATTGGAAGATGAGAAGATAAAAAAGAATGAAAAAGGAATGGAGAAAGTTAGTGACTTCTAGAAAATAGGAACCTAGTAGTGCTTAAATAAGTGAAATTTTATCTTTTGTGCAAAGTACTAGTATAGTGCTTTTATGTCAAACTACTAGTATAGTGCTTTCTATATAAATGTATGAATTATCCATGAATTGAATGATGTTATGAAATGCTTGATAATAGATATAGATGCATATTTATTATCATAAATGTCATCAAGATTCCAATTGGTAAGCTAACCTATGTTGGACTTGCACATATGTATATGTTTTGTTTCTTGTGTTGTTTTGTGTTTGCTTGTTGCTGGTTGTAGCAAGAACACCTTTGAAGGTAATGCTCTTGACCCATGGATCCCCGCCTTAGAACAAAAGGTAGCAAAAATCTAGGGGGAGCATGTAAAATGGTATCTATTCTTCTCTTCTACCAAGATATCAACCTTCCATCTAAAGACCAAGATCCCGCCTTTTTGATTTGACAAAAGGGGGAGAAGGAAAGCAAAGCTAAGAGAAGCTTAATGATCGGAAAATGCAAGCAATTACGGAAGCAAAGAGCAATAGCGTACATGGGAGTATATAAGATATATAAGACTCATAAGGTGAAGATAATGTTCAAGCTTCACCAAATTACAAGGCCAAGATCAAGATGCAAACTTCATTAACGGCGGTCTTCATCTTCGTTATGTTTGTTATTTTATTTGCTTTCCGAAATATTATTTGTCATCATCAAAAAGGGAGAGATTGTTGGTGCACCATTGACTAGAATCTCCTTTATGTTTTAATGATGACAAATAAAGATTCTAAAAAAGTAAAATCACAAACGATAGCCAAAATCTGTAAAACCGGAGGTTTACGTCTGGCGCGTTGGGCACGTATCAACGCATGTCCAGCGCGCCACACGCGAATTCCAATTTACAAATTTTGCAATTGTCGGCTTTCCTAGTATGCGACACATGTAGAAACTTCAATAAAGGTATGTACATTATATTTAAGCATTTGGGAACACTCCAAATGTGGTTTAGACTTAGAGAGGCGCAAAAACAAATCCTCCTGTTTTTTCATAAAATGCTAACTGAAAACCTTTATCAAACGCCTTTAGCCACGGATGAAACTTCTTTCTAAACCTAGTATGATCATACGTTCTACATACCAACAAACAAAAGTAATCATTTGACCTAAATCTGGATTTACATTGTTCCTAATCACGTAACGGGTTTTACTCCCTTATTGGTCAAACTAAGTCAAAGGTCACTTTGCGTAAACGCATTTTTTCTTGTTATGGAATATGCTTTACTTAAGATGCAAAGCACTTAGCTTATTTGCATCAAGATGATTAGTGATCAAATCCATTGTTGATTATTATGGATTAATGTCTAAATGACTAATTGAGTTTGTGGTATTTGGAAGTTAATTCTACTTTGACTTTTCTCACTTCCAAGCAAATGTTTTACCAAACTCACATGTATTCCTCACATGTACAATTCCACACTCCTTCTACACAATCCTTCTACCCATTCCTCCTAATCACTTGTTTACCCTTCTTACCCAACAAGTGATTTCATCTCTTCCACACACACTCCAAACATCTTCTTCCTAAACAAATCTCATAATCACATTTGCCCACTCTTTCCTCTTTTATTGGCAATGTGATTATTTACCCAAATCAATCCTTTGATTTCATCCTTATCTTCATCTTCATCTACAAACCTTCTTCACATAAACCTTCACCAAATCAACCCCAAATCTTATCCTCAACAATGCCAAATCATATTCCCTTGCACAATGTACTTCTCTTGTACTTATTGTACCTTTATGTCTCCTACATTCCCAACCAATATCTTCTATATCTTTTCAAAACATTCTCCACCATATATCCACTATTCACATTCTTCCCCAATAAATTCAAATTACACACACACACACACTTCTTCATCTCAAGTCTTGATCAAGCCATGTTACCAATCCAAGTTCACACACTCTTCTCTCAAACCATGGATTGCCTTTCAAACTAACACAACAAACAAAACAAACACACTTACTTCTCTACCCTTAATCAAGCCACCTCATCAATCTAAACTCCCTCATTCTCTTCTCAACCATTAGATGGATGCTTCATCTCAAACAAACACAACCTCTCTCACAAACATTCACTTCTCATTCACATAACAAACACAACCTTCTTTCTACCTTTGATCTTGCCACTTAACCAAGTGTACTCTTCACATCCTCACCCTACAATTCATACTAAGATCAAGAGGCTCTTTTCCATCACACCATGTCACATCATGACAACTCACGCATAACTCATCCATCCTTATCCAACATGTGTGTTAATGAGTTTGAAATTCAAATTTTGAATCCTTCCCCCTTTCTCACCAACCAAAGAATATTCTAAGAATATTATTTTGGTCCTAACTAGCTCTTTCCTATCTTTAGTTGGATACCAACTAGGCTAGTTACATATTTCAGTAATACTCAAAATACCCCTTCCAATAATTATTTTCTCTCTTTACTTTACCAGATAAGCAAAACACATTTAATACTTCACAAACGTTTTCTTAAATGGCTATTTGTGTTGGTTGACCTTGAGTATAAGAATGATTGTGATTGTGCAAATATGGACACGATCAGGCTTTGATGGGGATCGAAGAGTTTTTAGGGTGAATGCTGGATTGCCAAGTCTCGAATAACCTGTAACAACACAAATAGAAACACTACGTTAAGTAAACCGCAGGGGGTGTCCCTGTGAATCATCTCCAGTGTAAGAGTAAGTATGTTCTTTTAGGAGTAATGAGTAAATGTAAATTAAGTAAGTATGTTGTTGGGAATTATATTTGAGTTGATAAGACAAAACAAAGAATGAAACAAGATGGAAACAAAAGGACCAAAGTCGTCATTATAGGATTCTATCAGATGTAGAAGAAAATAAAGATTTGGTAAAAAATAGATAAAGATGAAGTGACAAAGATGAATATTTGATTGATTTACTCATTAATATCTTTTATTAGTTTCCATGTAAGCCTTGACTCCTTATGCTATAAAAGGAGGTCCATGCATATTGTTTTAGGTGTGCCAAAAAGTGTGTGTGTGTGCACCAAAGGTGTAAAACGTGTGTGTGTGTGTTTACACGTCCCACAGGAAGATGTAGATGCTAGCATGTGTTTTAGCCTCAAGGATCTTTGATTCCTTGTTATAGTTTATATAACACGTTCTACCATTGATTAAGGTAGAATTGGGCCTTGTAGTAGGCATTGTATCATAGAAGATAATGTTAAAAAACCTTGTTAATGATAACATTGTTCTTATGTTTAATTCCGCTATGCATATATGTTATTGTCTTTGTTATCATGATCCTAGATGAGGTCTAAACAACCTCGAGCTATAAACGATCAAAGAACCTAACAGGTTATTAGGTTCCACAATTGGTATCAAAGCCAAAGCAAACAAATCTTGTCACGGCCTAAAACAGTATTAACTCCTTTTTCCTTCATCAGGTCGACTGAAAACCTTGTAGAATCCTAGATCAAGAGCCCCGTGGCTCTGATACCAATTGTGGAGTTTATTAAAACTCCTTAGATCGTTTATAACTCGAGAATGATTAGTTCTCATCTAGGATCATGATAACACAGATTAAATATTTGCACAACGGAATTAATAAAGAACAAATCAATGTTATCACAAGGTTTTCTTTTATTCAACACAACCCTAATTCTATGTGATCAAATCATAGAACGGTTACTCAACAATAACAAGAATCAAATGATTCTTGAGGCTAATACATAGACATCTATAACTATCTATTAATTATCTAACTATATGTCTACATACGTTTTTCTGTGTCTAGACTCTTATTGAACCACACAGATACACACACTTTTCTGGATGCTCAAACCTACACACCTAATACCCTTTATATAGAGGGATATTAAGGTTTATAAAGGAAGCTAATTAATAGATAAGGAAACTATTTAAATCACATTAAATCACATTAATATGTTTCCTAATCATTATCTTTAACATCTTTGACCAAATCTTCATAATTCTCCACCAGCTTGAAGAATTCTTTAATGACGATTCTGATCCTTTTGTTTCATTCTTTTATTTATTTTGTCTCATCAAATTTAGAATCCCAACATATGTGTTAGGAACGTAAAACATACCTGAAGACCTTGCCATCTAGTTATAGATGGAGAAATAGGCTAGAGTAAGGCTTAGTACAATAACTGATGATCGTAGGGGTGTCCCACGTATTAAGGTGGATTATAGGGGTAGTGTATCATGATCTCTTCCTTGGCGGGAAAGCTTTGGCAGAGAGCGAGAACGTGGGTTTAGACTTGACCAAGTCTGACCTCTGCCTAGTTTCATCGAAGACCTCACCACGAAGGGTATGGGTCTTCGCCTGACGAATTCCCATACTCGTAACCATCGCGAATGTTAGGAATCAAGAAAAGACTCAGTCACTACCAATATGTAATAGTATAGCTCGTAGCAACAATATTTAGAAACTTACTAAGCTAACCAGGTCAACATAAGTCATCCTTATGTGTGACCGGTTATGCAAGGTATAAATACCCCTCTCTACACCATGGATAGGGTTGGTTGTTCATTTGGCTATTCACATAATACATTTTCCTTTCCTTTCTATCTCTAAGTGATACAACCTACTTTCTCTCTCTAAACTTTCTTCCTTATCTAATTGTTAAGTGATTTGATACATCTACAATTGGTATCAGTCGCCATGGGGTGATATCATGAGCTTGTGTGCGTTTATATCTTGTTAAGATCGTTAGTTTTGGTTATTTTAGTTTTGTGTGCTTTAAAAAAAATCAAACCTGGATTTTTGTGTTTCAAAGTCTTAAAGTTTGTGTTTTTAAGCAAGATCTAGGCCTAAGATAACTAGTTGTTCAAGAAAAATCAAGGTAAAACGTCAAAAAGGATGAGTTTTTGGTTATTTTTTGTGAAAAAATACGTTTTTATTTGAAGCAAGCGAAATACGTTTTGAAGGTAGTGAAATATGTATGAAGCTAGCGAAATATGTATGTGAGAGAAATGTGTGAGCAAAATATGTGTGTTAGCGAAATATGACAGGTTGACCTCAAGCAATTTATGTCATTTCTAGGAAACGAAACTCTGATAAATTTTTATTAGGTCAAGCAAAATATGTTCAAGCGAAATATGTTAGTAAGCAAAATATGTTAGCAAGCGATTTATCACAAGTTGTTAGTTCAAGCGAAATACGTAGTTGTGTAAGACGAAACACTGTCCAATTTTCATATTTCAAGCGAAACATTACATCTTCATATTCCAAGCGAAACATTACAAGCAAGCAAAACATTGCAAGCGAAATATTACACTGTCTAAGCGAAACATTACATACATCACAAAAAGATTTTATTTTCTACGATTTGTCTTACTTTGTAAAATCCCATGAAATATTTGGATTTCTCAGTTTTAGTGAAGATTTGTAAAATCCCGTGGAACATCAATCTTAATCGCCAACAACAACAACTCTTAACATAATCCTCCTTTATCACTGTCCGATCACTCTTTAATCATTTTAATTTTCAATTAGAACAACATGACTACTTCAGCAGAACACATCATTATTGCTGGAGCTGAGAACCATCCTCCAATGCTTGAAAAATCAATGTATGATTCATGGACAAGTATTATATGTCTATTCATCAAAGGGAAGAAACATGGTAGGATGATGCTTGATTCAATCGATAATGGTCGGTTTACCCAACTGTTGAAGAAAATGGGCAAACTAGACCTATGAAATACTCCAAACTCACTGAAGTACAACAACTTCAAGTTGACTGTGATGTTCAAGCAACCAATATTATTCTTCACGGTCTTCCACCAGATGTGTATGCACTTGTTAACCATCAAGAGGCAGCTAAGGATATTTGGGATAGAGTCAAGTTACTAATGAAAGGCACATAATTATCATACCAAGAACGTGAATGCAGATTGTAAAACTTGTTTGATAAGTTTGCTTATGTTTAGGGTGAAACACTATATGAGTACTACTAGAGATTCTCTCAGCTGATCAATGACATGCATACTATTAGGATGACAATGCAACAAGTTCAAGTCAATACCAAGTTTCTGAATGCTCTTCCATCAGAATGGAGCAAGTTTGTCACTGTTGTGAAGTTAGCTAAGAGTTTGTATACCACCAACTATGATCTGTTATATGCATACCTTAGTCAACATGAACAACATGCTAATGAAGTTCGTATCACGCGTGAAAGATATCTGGATCCTCTTGCATTGGTAGCCAACTCTCTAACTCTATACAATCTATCTCAGTCACCACAATATTTAGGTTCTTTAATGTACCCACCTCCTTAACAATTCACACAAGTTTATGCTGCACCTATTCATCATCAACACCATCATACTCCAGTCAATCCACAACAACATCCAGTTTCCCCTTAACCATTCATATCTCCATCAGTGACACACCAATCGCAAGTTGAATTTCCCTAGTTGTACTCCAGTCTCACTGTTCTGATGTTTCAGCAAGAAGAAGATCTGATTGAATGCATTAACAAAGAAATGGAATTTCTGTCTGCTGTAGCATCAAGGTTTCCACCATCAAACAATTAACTCAGAACATCGTCTAATCTTAGAAATCAAGAAACCATTCAAGATGGTAGAGTCATAGTTCAACAAGTTCAAGGAAGACAAAATCAGAGTTATGTTGGTACTGGAAACAGAGGAAATGCTACTATTTCAAAGGGAAATTATGCAGCTAGTCAACCAAGAGTTGTGAAGTGTTATAACTGTCAAGGAGAATGGCATATGGCAAGACAGTGTACTCAGCCAAAAAGGCCAAGGAATGCTACATGGTTTAAGGATAAATTAATGTTAGCCGAAGCTTAGGAAGCGGGTCAGATATTGGATGAAGAGCAACTTGCATTCTTAGTAGACCCTTGGTATGTGCTTAAATACACATACCTTTTCCTTAATAAAACGAGCTTAAATAACCAAAAATGGACATAAAATGCCAAATATACGCTTGTTTTATGTTATTGAATGTGGAGGTAACGGATATATATAAAAAGACGAAAAACAAAACCAAAACGGACAAAACCAAGTACGAGATTGGAAAGAGCGTAAAAAAACCGAAGCCAAAGGCGTATGCATCTTAGTGGGCCAACCTAGCCAAAATATTAATGGGCCAAGACCGGCCCAAATTATAAAGAAAATCGGCCCAAGGAAGAAGCCTAAATAAGGACTTAACGACTGTTAGTCTCCACACCAGAAGCATATCACATCGTTAGTCCTCAAGCCATGATATCGTTAATCCCTACACTAACGCTCGTTACCAGCTTTCTCCTTCATTTGAAATATAATAAAATATGATCCAAAAATGACGCATTGAAAGGACAAAGTCAATACAATAAAGATGCGGTTTAATGTTGATTGGCCAAGATTATAGTTTCCATATACACTTACAAAAATAAAAGGAAAGAATCAAAGTCAAGGCACGATTTTAATGAGGATTTGTCCATCATTGGAAGCTTTCCATAAACAAATATGGAATGATATTGAAATAATTAAATATTGGTTGTCTTACCTCACAAGGATAAGCACAAGACATCCCTATAAATAGGGGATGGATCACACAATGAAGATCATCTAGTTTTAGGAGTAGTGTAACTATGTTCTAATTATTTACAGTTTTTTTAAGCTTTTTCTTATTCTACTTTTTCCTGCAATTTACTTAATACTCTATTTTTAAGCTTATGTTTAAGCAAGTTTCTTTTCAAGTATTCTAATCTCAAGTTTTCTCAATTAAAAAAATTCAGTTGTGCGTAAATTCGGGTTGGATACTGTTTCGTTGGTTAATGGTCTGAACGAGTTGTGAATCGAATTTACAGGTTGTTCGCATTAAAGGTTTTGATTCATATAATTAAGCAGCAGATTCGTTTTCTTTTTTTTCATAAACATTTAACAATCATAGTAGCAGCAAGTGGTATTTGCAATTCGTTATTTTTCATTCGTTTATGAGGTTTTTGGTAGCGGAACTTTACTTCAATAGTGGTTGAACTCATTGTTTTTCTTTGTTACTTTAGATTTATCAAAGGCCAACCAACCCTTTACAAGCTAAAGGTTAAGATCCATTAAGAAAAGGGATCCTACAAGTGGTATCAGAGCCTGTGAGGAAACTCTAAAAAAGAAGAACTTCTTTTGAATCAGAACTACTACAAATCAAAGAGATGGCTGATCAAGATACTCCTCCACCAACAATCACTGCTATAAAGATCCCTATCATTAAGAAGGGAGAATACGATATCTAGAGTATGAGGATCAACAACACCCCCACACGCAATTGAATGAGTTTTGAGTTTTTATTTTGAGGACAATACATTTGTCACACAGATCATAATCTGTGGGATATTATTGTCAATGGAGATCTGGAAGATGAGGCTACACCTTTTGGAGAACAATCTAATCCTCATGTACCTAAGACTGTAAAACAATTGGCTGCTAGAAGGAATCAAGAAAGGATTAAGAGCATCTTGCTCTTAGCAATACCTGATGAGTACCTCCTCAAGTTCCACAATGTTCCTGATGCTAAATCTTTGTGGGCTGTAATAAAATCTAGATTTGGGAGGGTAATGAGGTGGAATCCACAAGATGCAACGAATGTTATTGAAACATCGTTTGAAAATTTTGTTACCTGCATCTAATTGAAACTTTAGATAGGCTTATGATCAGATTCAGAATCTATAAGTCGTCAACTGGAAATTCATGGAGCCTATGTATCAAAGGAAGACATTAATCAGAAGTTTTTAAGAAGTCTTCCTCCTTCATGGAGTCAAATAGCACTGATCATGAGAAAATAGCCAGATATTTGATGGATTGATATTGATGAATCTACAACCACCTTAGTGTTTATTGAAGATGGAAATGAAAAAATCTTCAAACTTTCTCAATCAAATACTCAGAACTTGCTTTTCTTTCCTCTGAATACTAACAGTAGCTAATGAAGTTAGTACTGCCAGTGGATATTTTAGGTGTTCAGTACTCTTGGTGGGAATTACATCAAGTTCTATTCTACTCCCAAGTGCTCATGCATATAGTCTACTCCCTTTCTTGCACAAAACAAAACCAATCCTCAACTTGAGAATGAGGATTTTCAGCAGATGGATGGAGATGACTTAGAGGAATTGGATCTTCGATGTCAGGTGGCTATGTTGACTGTTAGAGTAAAGAAGTTCATTCAGGGGACAGGAAGAAATATGGACTTCAAAGAAAAATGACCTGTTTCTCTTGATAAGTCAAAGATTGAGTGCTACAACTGTCATAGAAATGGACATTTTGCTAGAGAATGTAGATCTGGAAGAAGTCAAGGAAGAAGACCTTATGGTGACAATGGCAGGAGCAATGCACAAACAACTGAATCTTCATCTCAAACACTGGTGGCTCAAGATGGTCTAGGAGACTATGACTGGAGCAATGATTTTGAAGTAGAACCAGTCAACTATGCTTTGATGGCCATCTCCTCTTTAAGCTCATCAAGTTCTTCTGACAGTGAGGTACAAAAATGTTCTAAATGTCTTAAATCATTTAAATGTCTTCAAAATAACTATGATACTGAGAGAGAAAAGCATAACAAAGCCAAACTAGAAATTAGGGGTTATGAGATATCCTTAGAGTCACTAGAAGCTAGAATTCTTAGACATGAAAAGAATGAATTGGCTTGGGGTGAGAGATATGAGTTTCAAAACTATGATCTTAAGTGTAGAGAAATAAAAATTAACAACTTAACTCTTGAATTAGAAAAGGCGGTCAGGAGGCGGCTTGGCTTTTGTTTTGTTTGGTTAAGGAAAGAGATGAATTGAAACTCAAGATTGAAAAATAGGAATGGTCATCAAAGAATCTCACTAAGATACTCAATAGTCAGATGAGTACTCATGATAAAAATGGATTAGGGTTTGGCATACAAATGAATGATTTGAGTAATAAATCTGAAACTGATAGTGAGAATAGTTTGACTATTTTTCTGATGGTAAGTCTAGTGGATGAATTCGTTGCACACTAGCAAATAATAGTTCAATAAGCAAATGAGATCATGTCGTTCCCCCTCCAATTACATGGAACCCACTAACCCCAAGAGCTGATATATCATTTGCAGGACTAGATGTAGTTTGGCTTAGGAAATAAAATCATAGAGTCTAAGAAAACTGAAACTAACAAGACTGTAGGTACCACAAATGAAACAACTATAGTAAAACCTAAGTCTGTCAATGAAACAGTTGTGTCTAAGTCAAAGATTAATAGGGATGAAGTCATCATTGAGGATTGGACCTCAGATGATGAGGATGATGTGTGTGCTGTCAAAACTGTTAGTTCTGTTAAGCCTAAAGTGACTCAAGCTGTTAGGAGTCAAGCTGATAAAAGTGGTCAAACTTCACAAAAACAAGGGATTGGTTTTAAGAAAGTATATAAAATAAAATCTTGTTTTGTTTGTAAAAGCACTGACCATTTGATAAAAGACTGTGACTTCTATAAGTGTCCTGAACCTAGGGTTAAGAATGTGGTCAATACTAGGAAGAGGGTAGTTAAACCAGTATGGGATTATGGCAAAAGGGTAAATCACCAAAACTTTTCAAAAAATTTGAAATACCCTCATGCAAAAAGGACCTTTAACCCATCAGCTTAGTATAACCTTGGAGCACGGTTTAGTATAATACTGATAAGATCAAATGTTAGTACCTGCTAGGTCTATTAGTACTGTTAGGCCTGTTAGGCCTATTTATACTGTTAGGCCTGTTAGTACTGCTAGGCAATTGGCCTCAAAAATAGCACAATCTAATAGTGTTATTAGACCAAATCACCCAAGATTGGACATTGTAAGACCAAAAGCCTCAAACTCATCAATTAAGAGGTCTTACTTCACCCAACCAGTTTATAGACCTAAAGACTTAAAACCTGATGTGAAAACTTTTAGGGTTAAAAACATGACTACTGTTAGGACAAGGGCAATAGTTAGTAAGGGTAAGGTGGAGAATGTCCTTAAGAAGGCTAAATGGGTATGGAGGCCAAAGATGAATTACCAAGATCATGTGTACAAATATAATGGCTCTTACATGCTCAAGAAGTTTGAGTATGTAGACCCAAAAGGGATTTCCAAGTCAGTATTGACTTGGATCCCTAAGAGATACTAATTCTCTTACCTTTTGTGTAGGGCAATCCAGAGATCTTGTTACAGGATCATGCAGTGGTGGATAGTGGTTGCTCTAGCCATATGACTGGCAACAAAGCTTATCTTTCAAACTATGAAGATTTCAATGGAGGCTTTATGGCTTTTGGAAGTGATCCCAAAGGAGGTAAAATAACTAGTAAAGGTAAAATCAAAACTGCTAATTTAGACTTTGATGATGTTTACTTTGTAGATGAACTTAAGTTTAATCTTTTCTCTGTCTCATAAATGTGTGACAAGAAAAATAGTATCTTTTTTACTAAGTCTGAATGCCGTATCTTGTCTCCTAGTTTTAAGCTTCTTGATGAAAGTCAAGTTGTTCTTAGAGCTCCTAGAAAAGATGATGTGTACAGCTTGGATTTAAAGAACATTGTTCCTTCTGGAGGGGTTATGCAGGGGATATTGTACCATTGTTGCCTGCTATGTTGGCAGGGGCAGTTGTGGATCAAGGTGAAGGCTCAGCACAACCAGCTGAACCCCATCACACACCTGTTGATCCAATATCATCCACATCCCAACCACCTATTCCATCACCACCTCATCCATCACCACCACCTCATTCACCATTTCAATCACCACCTCATTCACCACCTCATTCACCACCTTATTCACCACATCAATCACCACCTTTTTCACCACCTCATTTTTCACCACCTAGGTCCTATGAACATCCTCTCCTGAAATGTAATTACATCATGAGTGCTGTAGGATAGTATGCAACTTAAAGAATTGATGGTGCTTATACCTACCTTGGTGACCAGGATTAATAGTTTGGAAAAAGAGTTGAAGGACACCAAACAGACACTAGGGAATGCAGTGGTTAAATTAGTAAAGAAGGTGAAATCTCTAGAAACAGCTTTGAAGAGGAAATCCAAGAAAGTACTCATATCTGAATCAGAGGGTGAAGAATCAGAGGATCAGGGGAGGGAAATTCAGGATATTGATGATGATCCTATAGTTTCTTTGGTTAGGAAATCCATGAAAAAGAAGTCAACAGATTTTGTTACTCCTACAAAAGATTCAGGGGAGGCTCAAGAATAAGAAATCAGTCCTACAATCTTGGAGGCAGCTAAAACTTTGTCAAGTTTGCCTTCTTTCAAGTGTTAGCAAAGCAAAATCGACTGATAAGGGCAAAAGATACAGGAGGAGAGCAAGGTCTATGGCTAAAAAGATTGATACTGGATTAGATGCTGAAGAAGAGATTAATACTGGTATTGAAGAGGTTAGTACTGGTAGTACTAAAGTTGATTTTGGTACTGCTAGTAAAAGGGGTCAAAGGGAAGGAAAGGCTCCAATAGTTGAAGAGGATATCCAGGCTACTCGCAAAACTAAAGAACAAATGAGACAAGAGGAAGCTGGATAGGAAGAGGCTATAAAGGTGCAAGCTCAATTGGATGAAGAAGTTGCAAAGCAGATTCATTTAGATAAAAGATAGCTAAAATAATGGCAGAAGAGGAAGATTTATCAGAACAAAAAAAGAAAAGAAAAGCTCAAGTTCAATTTGAAGCTCAATTTTATACTGAAGAATACTAGGATGCTATTAGAGCCAAGCTAGAAGCAAATGCAGAGTTGGCAAAAGATGTGTTGGGAAAGGATTTGCCTAAATAAGATTTTGCAAAAAGAATGGTAGAAATGCGGAATCAAAGAAAGAAACACTTTGCAGAGGAAAGAGCTAAGGCAAAGAGAAACAAACCCATGACTCAGTCACAGTTAAGAATCTATATGTCAAACTATCTTAAGAATCAAGGAACTTAGAAGCTTTCTCAGTTAAAGAAGTTGAAGTTTGAAGAAATTAAAGTAGAGTTTGATAAGCTAGTTTAGTAGATTGACACTTTTGTTCCTATAAATCTTGAAGCTACAAAGGCAAAATTGAAAAGATATGGAGAAGAGCTTCAGATAAAGACTTCAAAGAAATAAAGGTTTGATGATAAAGATGTTCCAGCTATAGGAGAAAAAGTTGCTGAAGTAAAGGAAGAAGAGCCAGTAAAAAGAACAGGAAAAGATAGAGCAACAAATAGGCTAGCAAAAGGGTATAAATGTGACAAGAGCTGCACAAGGAAGATTCAGAAACTAAAAAGAGGAATTAGTAGAAGCTATGAATCCTACTCCTTTGACTATAAAATCTGATAGTGTGGTAAATTGGAAGATATTTCAGCAAGGTCAAAGAAGTATTTATCAGATAATAAGAGCAAATGGAGCTGATACAGTCTACATTAGCTTTGGAGTTATGGTTAAAGACTTCATAAGAGAATATCTTATAGAGTTGTACAGGTTGGTTATGCAGAAGTATGGAACAAATAGACCTGAAGATGCTTATGACAGAGTGATTTGGAGTGATCTTAGGACTATGTTTGATCTACCTCTTAATGAAGTTGCTATTTGGAGCTTACCACTTCAACAAAAGATGGTTAGTTGGAGGTATTATGATAAATGTGAAGTACATTGTTTAACTTTGGAGGCATGCACTATATATATGTTAGCGGATAGAAAGTATCCATTGTCAAAAGAAGCTTGCCAAGTGATGCTGAAAATGAAGCTTCTAGATGGAAAAATGAATGAAGTTTGTTATAAACTTTTGAAGATGATTGAGAAGCAAGCTGGATTAGGAAAGGGATAAAGATATTCATAGTAGCAGTGATTATGTTTTTTAGAATATGGTGGATACATATGGAAGTGTAGAAGGGTTTTGGGTGTGGCTTAACCATCCACAAACAAATGTTATCAGTTCACCATGCTTAATAGGCATAAGGACATGGCTAGTCCAAGCAACGGCTTGGTTAAAAGACCTTCAATCACGTTTATGGTTGACAGTTTACCAAAAACTGTATGGCAATTAATGCACCATAGTATTGCACTAAAGTATTGTCTACTCTAGAGCAAACGACTACTGGTAAAGAGATCTCAAATCTGTTGATGGCTAGTAGTTTGCCAAAAACTATAAAGCCAACTTAGTTGGATGTTGCTGTGTAGCTGTGAAGAGAAGACAAAGACTAAAAGACAAAGTAAGATCTGGTTTTTCAAAGAACATCAAACAGATCATCACTCAAGAGAAGCTAAGGACTTGAAGACATGCTTGGATATAATTCTCAAAAGCCCAAACTAAAGACATCTGAAGAAACTTGAAGTTAACAAGTGAGGTTCAAGTTTAGGGGAGGATTGTTAGGAATTTTGTATAACAGACTTAATTCTGTTAGTATTATAGTTAGTTCTGTTAGTATAAGGTTAGTACCGTAGAAGGGTTTATCTATTAGTTAGTACTTGGCTAGTATTAAATAGTTAATACTGTTTATGTAATAGTTAAGTCTGCTTACGCAGAAATTAGTTAGAGTTAAAGATATGCATGAGATATCTTAGGAAAAGATATGCATTATCTTTATACGCGTTTTGTAAAGCCCATTAGGGTTTCTTTAGTCTATAAAAGGATCCCTAGGCATAGTTAGTAGACATAGTTCTATAGAAGATCATAGAGATCGAATAGTAATCATAGTTTGTAATTTGTAACCTAGGCAGATTCAATGTTCAATATAAAAGTGTTTTGATTGTGTTCTTCTTTACATTATGATTAAATTCGCTTATTTCAATAGTGGTTAATCATTGTTTCATCATTGTTACTTTAGATTTATCTAAGGCAACAAACCCTTTACAAGCTAAAGGTTAAGATCCATTAAGCAAAGGGATCCTACAATGAGTTATGTGATTATATGTGTTTATATGCATTTATGTAGATTATGTGAGAAATTGGTAGTCAAACTATTGAGGGTGGTGGGGATTTCATTCTCAATGAGATTGGAATGGTGGTGAGATTGGTTGAATTCATTTCGTTCACTTTTGGTGACAAGGAAATGATTTTGTGATTTCAGCATCTTAGTGATTTATCGTGTAAGTATTATTACATATACGTATTTATGTGTTAGTAATGTTACGGTATGATAGGTGTTCGTTAGTTAGAATAAGAATGAAATGTGAATTTCTATTTTTGGAAAGTTACGTTAAAATAAAAATGAAAAGTTTTTTATTTTAAAATTCTAGTAAATTGCGTTTACGCAAAAAGGTATACTCAAATAAGCTTAGGTTTTTATAAAAACTTAAGGTAATGCAAATAATTAATTAATTAATTAATTAATTAATAAATATATAAGAAATATATATAAAGGGGAAATCGGCCAAAAAGAAAGGCAGAAGAAAAAAGGAAAACAAATCTTACTCTAATTAAAATTGGTAAAAGATATATATCCTAAACCTTTTTGTAAACCTTATAAATACCAAAAACCCTTCCCCCTTGTTTTTAATTGTCCCAGCCAAATTTTATCAAAGGAGGAAGAAGAAAAATATATTTTTTTAAGTTTGGTGATTTTTGTGTTCAAGATTCGAAGATTCAAGGTATAAATTATAATCCTTTGAGTTAATTATCATTAAAAACATGTAATAATTATTATGATGGATAATTAGGGTTTCATAACATCTGTAATTAATGATATAATAAACATGTTATAATGATTAGGTTTAATTGGATTCATATAGGTGTATCGTTGGGCTATATCGCGTTAGAATTTGATTTTGATTGGGGCAGAATTTAGGGTTGTTGTTCTTGGCTGATTTCTAATGATGGTAATAGCTTTATCAAGTTTCTAGTGCTATGATGTAGCTTAAGAGTCTAGTTTCCAAAACATCCGGCCTCAAAGGTTTTTGAGGTGAGAAGTCAGTCAAACGTTGGTTGCAAGAAAAGTTGTCAAAGCAGTGAATACGGGTAACATTTAGGTCATATAACGAGATATAAAACCCCCACTTAATATTTTAATTTAGCTTAGCCCTTCTACAGGAGTTTAGTTCTGTGTGTTTATTAGAAATCCTCCAAAGGAGAGCTTCTAATTTAGAGTCTAAGTATGGTTTTTAGGTCCAAACTTTTTAGTGTGCAAATAGATCTGAATTGGGATTGTTTTGAAGTTTGATTTTCTTAGGAGTACTTGTGCATGTAAAATCGGCTCTTGGAAAATCATGAGTAGTTATATATCCTAAATGAACATAGGTGATTATTTGGTATGATTATGGAGGTCAGTAAGTAGAGGTTTTGAGTACGTTAAGTCACATTAAAATTCTGCAGTTTTGAACAAATTATGACTAACTAGTGAAACTTGTTAACGAAGTGGTTAAAGTTGGGTATGGTGTCAGGGTGACCCATGGGGTTAATAGAACACCTTAGACATCCATCATATAATTGTTAACATGTGCATTAAAGCTTTTGGCTTTGTAGTGTGTAACATGAGTATATTTTGTGTTTAGATTTGGTGTAGTTGATTTTGTGAAGCTTTTTGTGGGAATCTTTTGGAAGCAAAGCACCAAGGTGAGTCATAAGCCCTTTTTCCTCATGTTATTTTGGGTGTGGAAATGATGCTTGTTTGTTGTTGTGTTAAAATAATTTTAAGCTTGTTTGTAGTTATGTGTTATTGGATCGTGGGCACGTTCCGTCCTGTTGTGTTGCGATATGATATGTTTGGTATTGTGGATCCCATAATGCAAAAACAAGGTGTGTCACACGGTGGTAAGACTATATGAGGCCATGTAGCGCACATATGTAGTTGGAATGATTGTGGATCGTGGGCACGTTCCATCAATCAAAGTAATACATTAAACTTTATGAAGTTTTAAAACATAAACCATCACACTAAGACTTGACATATTACCCCAGGTTGGGTGACGTAGCTGTTACTTTCACTTGATATACTTTTGCTATCAATCAGATTTCCCTTGATAAGGTGAGTTCATAGCTTCGCATTTTAAATCTTTTAAATACTTTATAAACCCGCGAGGGGGATACATGCTTAAACCATGAATGCAAGTGTTTTTCCAACTGTATGCCAGATATATTATTGCCTAAGTACCTTCCACTGCCAATATTTCTTAATCATGAACCATTAGTCACTTGCGAGTGAACGCGAATATTGTAGATAGATCTATCGGGGTGTGACGACTCCCGTTGGTGTGCCTATAATTTTGGTACCAAGAGCACTATATTTGACTTAATGGGTAACCTTGGCAAGTTACCTTTCCATGGGGACATTTGTTCCTCAACCAATGTCACTACGGTAATTTCCATGTTAACGTATTGATATCATGAGCTTAGGGCAATAACATTGTTTTCTATAATAATTGTACTCATTGCAATTATTACACTTATGGGTGTATAACAATGTAACCCACTGTTATGATGACTTGTATTCAAACTGTTTAACATAAACCTATGAATTTCACTCAACCATTGTGTTGACCTTTTTAACATGTTTATCTCAGGTAACTGAGCATCTTATGGCACGGACTTGAAGATGGCTAAACTGTTATCATTCAAACTTTATGTTTTCATGTAGATTTTGAGACCTTTGTTTGTAAAAACTCTGATGAAATAATGAATGATAACTAAATTTTCTAAAAACGTCTCTTTTGAGTCGTTTTTTATGATTATGACTGTTGTACTATGAAATACTACCCCAGATTAGCTTCCGCTGCTATATTTGTCAAAATGTGGGTGTTATAGATTGGTATCAAGAGCCACAGTTATAGAGAACAAGGTTAAAACCTTAACTATAACTACTTTTTCCATCAAAGTCCTCCGTGTCACTACATTTCCCGAATAGTATTATACTATTATACTATTATACTACAGGTGTGCAGAATCTGCGCACCTTTGCCATTTCGGCTATTATCTCTAGATTTTTTTATAGTAACCCCTAAATATGTAAAACTAAAAGTTATAGAGGACTCAAATATCTAACCATGCTCACTGGTTTGAGCTTCATCGGAGTTACGGTTTGTAAATGGCAACCATTTAACCTAGACTAATATTGGCTGTCCAAAAACAGCCATGCCCTTTCATTAAAAATTTGACCCTTGAGCCCCAAGCAAGACCCTTGGTCACCACTCAAGACCCTTGGGTACCACTCTAACATCTTGGCCACCACTCCAAGTAGCTTGGCCACTACTCCACTCTAAAAACTTGGTCATTACTTCTCTTTTACACTATAAATACACGCATACATACATTCATTCATCATTCACCATTCAGACTCAAAACAACATCAAAATGATGATCTAACCAAGCTATAGAAGAGAAGAAAGGAGTAACTCAGCAAGTAGAAGCCAAGAAATAAGAGAAAAGAGGTCCATGGTTCATCTAAATATCTAAGTTGCTTATTTTTGTCTCACCTAGAAATGAAAATAAAATGGCTTTATATAGCCTCTCTAGGGCCATGATGGGCTTTTTCATTAATGGCCCATTTACATAATATTACACGCTTAATCGAGCTAGACTTTTGTCTTGTATCTTCGAGTGACCGAACAGCTTCTTTGTTCCGGTCCATTTATGTGATTCCTCAACAATCTCCCCCTTGATGACGGTCATGTGAAGTTGTTTGAAGCTCACTCGTGCTATTGTCTCTTTAGCTCGTTTGTTGATAGGAGTGTTACTTGTTGTGCTTTTGTAATTCAAATCTTTTACACCTTGATCAATGATCTTCGGAACTTGACTGTGATGACTAGATTCTTGATCTTTGACTTTGTTTAAGCTTTTACTTCTTGAATTACTTTGTGATCTTCTTTCATTTTGACTTTGCCATACGCTGATCTTAGTCTCACAGGTCATATCTGTTGGAATGTGGGAAAGCTTTGATGATGTATCTTCTTTAATCTCCATAACGTTGATCATTGAAGAAGACATTTGATTTTCAGAGATTGTGCAGGAAGCCTTAGTATGTAAACCTTATCTTGATTTACTTCAGATACTTGGTATGGATAATGAGCACATGTCTTGGATCGGAAACTTTGAGTGTCATTCGCTAGATAGAAACAATTTTAGGCCATCCCAACAAAAACATTTTTGTTATGTAAAATCCTCTTGATGCGTTCTAGAAAATTATTTTGTGAACACACAAAGGGTTTTATATTTTGAAGGGATCAAGTATAGACGATACTCAATCTGGTCGGTTACCTTAACCTATGATTCCGTTAGGATCATATGATTCAGATGAATACCTGCACTGTGATCAGATAGATTCATTTAAAGAACCTTCTTGACAGGTTTTCTGGCACGTGACAAGCTAGTTCCTCTAATACCTAAGTATCAGATTCCCTAATGTTCGCCGTTCTCTAGACCAGATGTCCGAAGACTAACACACTAATAGTATTTCTACTAATAGAATGGTAAAGAGTGAGTCAGTACAGTTACTATCTGCTGACTATACCGTATAATTCCTTTTAGCGTTTTACTTCTTATTACTCATTAGTAACCGTGAAGGCCTGTGGGGCAAGCTGATTGAAAAACATTAGATGTTGCTTATGAATTTTATTTGGGGCACAAACGAAAGTTTTAAATCAGAATGCTTCTGATGATGTTTTGAAAATATCCTGAAAGATTATGCAGTGCCTTGGGAATCCAAACTTGTACAAGACATTTATGGAAATCCACTTACTAGTGGGCGCAAATCCGAAGACCAGGCCATGGCATTCATACGAATCCCCTGGTGGTACAACATCTCTTTACTCAGCATTCCATTAAGATCACTTCAGAACATGAAAAAAAAGGATTCTTTGTCATTTATCAGATACGTTACTTTAAAGTGTATAACACAAACTTTGGTACCTTGACATTTTTGAATCATTATTAAACTACTTTATTGCTCCCGCCTACACATGTGGCGTCGATAATGAAGATGTTTAGCAACATGCTATGGATAGGACTCTAAGCATTTTCGAATCAATCGAATCATTAATTATCCGTTTTACATGTTTAAGTCACATTTTCTCCCCCGATCAAAAGTATGAATCTTGTGAAAGGTTTTGATCTAGAATGGACTTAAAATGTATCAATTTCCCCCTCAGAGTATGAGGTGAGGTGAAATAGCATAAATATCAAGTGAGCTATTTGAACAGACTTTAGAATACCAGACTGGATATGATAATGCAAATCTGTTCTTGAACTTGTAAGCGGTTGGTCGTGTTTTTATGTCTTTTCTATTATTTTTTGTCTACTGTCAATCTTTCAGCAATAGAATCAGCAACAGTACGTCCTTTTGACCTGCACAACTGTTAGTATACTAATTCTCCCCCTCAAACAATGACCCGTGTCAATGTTTGATTTGGTTAACCCGAACATGTTTGATAAAACAAGTTGTTTATGAGAAAAATGGTTCGGGTCTTAGACAACTTCTTGTCTGTGGAAGAAATAATGCACTGAAACGTACACTAAATCTCTGGGTTAAGACCGGGTTACAGTCTGAAATAACTGCAAGCCATTGTTTTTTTTTTTTAAATATACACAGTGATACAATGCTTTTTCATAATATTACACGCTTAAACGAGCTAGACTTTTGTCTTGTATCTTCGAGTGACCGAAGCTTCTTTGTTCGGGTCCATTTTAGCCTCTCTAGGGGTGAATTAGCAATTTTCATTTCTAGCTTGTATCTTCGAGTGACCGAAGCCATTTTAGTTCTTATCATGTCCCATTTTTTTAAAGCAGAGATTGCACAGATCATAATTATACTTTCCCGAAAGAACGAGTAAAGTAGGTAGTGACTAGAGACGAGTAACGGGTCAAAAGAGGTAAACCTTTGTACGCTTCAAAGTGGTTGAAATACTTTTCGTCCAGAAAAAAATTATATGATTACAATTTACTTACATGTGGACGCATCTTATTAGACCGATTTCTATTGCTTGCTTTTTTCTAATTCACCCCTTTGAAGATAAAAACGTAATCCACTTATATAAAAGGGTCAAATAAGTAAATCAAATTTAACAAGAGCTTACACATTTAGTTTGATATCCGAGATACAGTTTAGGATAATGCAGTTGAAACCATCACAAATAGATATGCGTCTATTGTCACTTTTTTATAGGCGAAACACTAGAATGGTCAGAACATGACTTCACAACTGATTCATTAGTTTTTTGTATTGTTAAATAATCAGCACTTTGCCCTTGTCCAATGTTACGGTGATCTTTCTTATGCTATGCATAAGTTCAAAATGTTCTTCCCGCCTATTTTCCAAGCAATGGTGGTCGGATTTATCTTGATGATCGGTATATGAGATTGCCCTAATACAAGGTAATCGTTCTTTAGACTTTTGTTTCCGTTCATGATTTTTTAAATCCTTTTACATTGTTGAGCTGCCGGATTCATAAAAAGCTGACACGTATGGCAAGGTGGCTTTAAGATGTTCACAAGAGCTTCCTCAAGAAAATCTTTTTACTAATATTTGTTGACAAAGGTACGAAGTTTGTGAGCATGCTTTAACTTGCTTCGTGTTAATATCAAATTTGTTATAGACTCTAGTATATAAAGGTAGTAGGTCACCAACCGCTTTCACGGTCTGCAAGAGCAAATATTGTACTTGATGCTAGTAGGGGATTGCACCAATTCTATACTTGGGACTGAAAGCGAAGGTACATGTGAAACCTATTAGCATCATTGTTATATTTTGTTAAAACTTTATACATTCAAAGTACCCTTTGAATGTAAGACCAATGCATAGGGAATTAGTTAACGCCCGATAATTTCTTAATATCAATTTATACATTCAAATTTGGATCCATTATAAAAATTAAGTACATATGAATAATCTAATATTAAACACGATCCTAGATAAAACTAGAATATCAGAAAAAAATGGTTTTACCCTCAAGTAGTGGTTGATAAGATGCTATTTTGCTTATGGGTTTTTTGCATTCCGAAACTTTATAATTTTTTGCTTTTTAGCAGAGCAAACCACAACGATTCTATGGATTGATTGATATGTAAGTAAATACATGGCCATTATATGTTTTATTATAAACCGTGTGTCTATTGTTATAATCATTCCTATAATAATTGGCAGGCTAAGGAAATTTCCAAGACAAACTGAACCAACTCCAAGTGCAGAAGTGGAGTTCAATAGTCGTAAAAAAGAAGTCAGATTGAGCCACCTATACAGATGGAGTCTCAGGTGGTTGAACGTCCATTCTCAAGCAACATGGAAAGAACCGTAAGTGCGATACGTAACAATAACATAACCATGTGTGTATAAAAATTATTATAATTGTTACCGATATGAGACAAATACACATATTCCAAATTCATTTCAAGACCTCCATAATAAAAGGAACACCTGAGTTCACGGTTGATAACATCCTTGACAAACCCACAAACAGTGACAATCAAAGTAGCTGCGAAAAAAATATCCCAGGTACGAACTCTGGGACATGTAAAACTCTTAGTCCAATAGAATAGTCGGGTACTAATTACCACACAATGGACAATCAGTTAGCCACATGCGTTAGTTTATAGCTGAACTAGTAGATACTATACATATCTGCACTAACACTCAGTTACAAAAAAACCCGACACACAGAGAGAGAATCTTATCAAATCAAAATGCAGGATTCTGAAAAGGTAAGTAAGTGATTTGGGGATTGTTCTTATTTTAAACTGCTTGGTGGTCAAAAAAATAAACCAAGTACCAACGGGCTTATTTTAAGAGCTTTTTTGCTCTAAAATAAGCAGATGGTCAATTGAAAAAAGAAACAGAGGATAATAACAGTAGAAATTCTTAGCATTACATGTGGTATTGCATATACTGTGAGGATGTGTGTGTCTACTTGCATCTGATTATGAATCGAGGTGTAATGAACCTCTATCTTTGATAGTAGGCATAAGTTATCTTCATTTGATGTTTGAATTAGAGCACCGGGTGTTTGTGTCTTTGGGTTCAAACGGTCATAAAACAGCACAAACACACGTTATGGCGCTCACCGTGGTGATGGCTTGCGCTATGGCGCAGTGTCCATGGCGTGTGAACTGATGTAGTGGCACACGCCATAGGCGATGGCACAACCCAGAGGTGTGCCACACCCGGTGCTCTTTAGAAACACACTAACAGTCTACTGAGTTTGTCTTACACTTGAAGGATTAAAGCTTGCAGCTGATACCGGGACTCCAAGAACAGTGAATGTCACCAACCTTAATCCTCTAAGTTGTAAGAAAAAGGATTGCGGTCCCAGTTTGCCTCATGAGTATAATGGCCCTTCTTTCAGAGATGAGTACTCATTCACCTGTTTCATAACCACCAATATCCATCAAGTAAAAATTATGTTACATGTAAAACCATATACACTATTCTACAAACCGTCTATTTCTACATACTTAACTTTTGTGTTACTAATACATAATATCTGACCATTGTACTTAAACATTAAGAAGTAACGGTAGTTTATTGGTCAAGTGAATCATTACTTATTTCATACCTAGAATGTAAAAAAGTTGACACTTCGGTAATGTGTTATCTAATTAAGCGTTTGCGAAACACAAATAATAAGAATACAATGTTTGTCGAACATATAAAAGGAAGTAATTATTTACGTTTCTTAGAGAGAATCCAATGTTGAAAAAGCAAGATTAAAAAAACATTTTAGATAAACATTTAAATAAGGAATCCCAAACACTTTTTAAATGGATAATGACTACTATTATATGAATACAAAAAGTGATTGAAATGAGCAATTCTTGATTCTGTCATCTTATTATTTAATGGTTGTAGCATTAGTTATTTTATAGGTTTAACTAGAAAGATTGTATAATGTTCAGATATCAAGCTTTTATAGATATTATTTTGTCGTATCTGATTGTTTATTTAGCATGTTATAACCTCTATCGACTCACTACACATTCAATTAAAACTGATAGTTGAACCTGCTCTATGCAGGTGGCAAACGACAACTTTATGCCTGTATGGAAACTGACAGAGATATGGACATCTTCAATGAACATTCTGACTTTCTTAATTATGTATGTATTTAGGCTAAAATTGTATCTAAGCATTCTGAACACGATTTATGAATATATAAAGAAAGTTTTCCCAGTTTTAAGCATTATTTCGTTGCAAAAATTCCGTTATAAATAATTCACGTCAAACCCCGCGCTTCGCTGTGGAGCGCGGGTTAAAAACCTAGTTGGTATCAAGATGCAAATGTTAGATTGCTTTAATTATAGCGTCGACTAATGATTTATCAGTTGTTATTTTTTATAATTTAAATGTAGGAGTACGTATTTAAATTATATATATACTATTCGGTTATTTCACAATTCACACTATTTATTTGGTACTTGATTAAGTTTGTTTACTAAATTAAGTAGTTGGAAGGAATGTATATATTAAGGGTATGTTTGGCGAAATGGGCTGGGGCTTGTGTTGAGGCTGGGGCTGGGGTTTATATTATAAGCCAAAAATAAAATTTGTATTTTTTTAAACTTGTTTGGCAAATGGGCTGGGGCTGGAGATTATTATTGCAAAATTACTAAAAAGGACATAATTAAATAAATTTTTTGTATATGTTAGATATTTTTGTGGGTATATAAGTAATTTATGGTTCAAAAGCCCCGGGCTAAAGTTTTTAGCCCCTATTATGAGGCTTATTTTATAAGACGGCTTATTTTAAAAGCCCTTTCATAAGCCCGCGTGACAAACGAGACTTATTTTATAAGACGACTTATTTTAAAAGCCCAAGCCCCTATAAGCCGCTACAAGCCCCCAACCAAACACAACCTAACTATTTAAGCTAGAGAGAGATTTGGTGGACCTTTCAATAAGATGAAACAATAATTTGAGCTCACACATTAAGTGGAAAAAAACACCCCTTAAGCTAGACTAACCAAATGGGAAAGCGTGAAGCAAAGCATAAGATATGCACGTGAGTAATAATGTTTATGAAGATTTAGATACTAATAAGAGTGATTATGTACCTTCTTAAAATTTATTCTTACTTGATCTTCTAATATCTTATCAATTGATTGAAAGAGCTTGAATTACTTGTTAGATTATCAGTGATCGGTGTGGGTGTGAGCCACCTAACTTGACTGGTTTTAAACCGCTAAAAATCATGTGTTATATTTATAAATCGGGGGCATATTTTAGTCGATTTTCCCCGAGTATCAGAAAACTTAAGACCGGCCATGTTCCCTTCTAGTTTGGGAAGGTATTTATAGTGTTTGACTAACACTATCTTATTCTCTTAATCTCTAACTAAGTAAGCTTAATGGGCTAATTTTAATTACTTGGCTCATTAAGTATTATTACATCATTAATAAAAGTAAAACTTAACTAAAGCTAAAACTATAGTTAAGACCATTTCATTATTACAATAATTGACACTTTTAATTCCTAACAATCCCCGCCCCCCTAAGATTCGATTATTCTAGGCGCTCCCTCAGATTTTGAATTGGTCCTCCGTTCACGTAACTTTCTCATCTTCTCATCTGAACTCTATGCTTCAACCGATCTTGAATATGTTCTTCAAAGAATTTCATTAAATCTGCATCTTCTTTGCTGAGAGGAGGGTCTTTAAAACCATGCTTTACATCCAAGTTAATCTTCCTAACATTCTCCAATACCCTATTAAAAATTGCATCGCATAACTTTGGTATTTCATCAATATTTATAACCCTCCTTTCCTTCTTACTATTCTCGTATACCAAACCAACGAAAGGAATAGCTATGATTAAATACAATGAATGATTTTCAATACCACGAACCATGAGTGTTGGTGCAGTAAGATTGACTTTAAGTTGATAGATTTCCAATCCAAGCTGATAATCATGAACTCTTTCCCATAGGACACCGCTTCTGATAACGACGACCAATGACTTGAGTATCTTATTCTCTTGATAGTTAATCTTTCCATTCAAGCACATCAAATACAAGTCTTCAATAACATTCTTGTTTAAATACTTCTAGTGTGACTCTAAGAAGGAACACATCTCACCATCAGCCCTTCTAACAATAACCTCCTTCACAAACTCTTGCCCATATCCTTAATCAAACAAAATTTTGATCACTTCCACAATCTTTTGGTCTGAGTAGACTTCATCAGGATCTGATCTCTTTTCTAACTGCCCTCTGATGTAATAAATCTTAGCCCATGTGCTTTTCTGACGATGAACAGCATATCGTGCTTCTAGCTTAAATCTTTTGATTACTTTTCCTATCCATCTGGACATAAGTTCTTCAAGGTCATTTTCTGGGAATGGAAATGCATGAATCTTTTGCAGCAATAGAACATACTTCCTTGTTTCATAATTCCCACTTTAGATAGAAAATATATTTGTTATACAGGTACTTTGGTGGAGCATTCAGATCTCTTTCACACCCTTGGTATAATGGAGTTGGTTTTTCTGGAACTTGTAAAGTTAAATCTTCTACTCTACTTTCCTAAAAAAATGATTTTCCATGTAGCTCTTCATTTGATCAAGATGATAAGCATAATCTTCACTATAATTACATCGGCTTCTCATTATGTCATCAAAAGCAGTTTCCATTCATTTTAGATCAACAGATGTTGGAACCCACTTAATCTTATTTCTTGATATTTCTGCCAAAAACTTTGGCGAAGCATCCTCATATAGTACCTCATTATCATTAGTTTCTTGATCTTCAGACCATGGATCATACTCCTTTTGCGATTCTTGTATAGACAATTTAGTCTGAGATGACCCTTTAGTTGTCTTTGATGACGAATCACTCATTGCAGATTTTCCTTTGTCAAACATTTTTTTCCTTTTTGCACTACTCTCCCCCTCGGGAAGAGCATCATCATAATGATGGTCATCATTATCTTGTATGTGAAAACATCAAGTCTGTATGAGGCATCTTGAGAGAATGGCTTCTCAAACTTGTACTTCAGTGCAATCCATACAGTAAAATCAGCATTATGTGCTTGTGGATCATCCTTCATCTTCAAATATAATTGATGTTGAAGATTAGGAATTGAAGAACTTGAAGACTTAAGATGCGCGTGAAGAATGTTGTTGTTCAAATAGTTCCGGAGAAATGCATCAACCTGTGGAGGAACATTAGTAGCTAAATTATTAGAAATCTGAGACAAAAGTGCAACTCTTGTTCCTTTCGAAAAACATCTGCAACCATAGAAGCAATTTCAGCTTTGTTGTTCTTCCGCTCTTACTTTACAGTCTTTACCACAAGCCACAGAAGATTATCTTGTATAAGCCCATCGGTAGTTTTAGTCGCAATTCGAGGAACAACTTCATGAAGTGTTTCATCTACGTTTTTCAAGAGAGTATTCATATCACGTCTTGGAAGAAAAGATTTCCTCATGTGATATAACATATAACCATGTCATCTTCTCATACATGCTATGGTGCCTTTGAGATGTCTTGAACAACTTGATGTAGACTTGGATGATGAAACTTTAGAATATGATGGTTTGGAAGTCGTCAATTTCTTAAGTTCATGCTTATCCGAAGATAAGGATTCGTTCCTGGGGATATAGTGGGCGTGGCGAGGGGTGTATCCCTAATCTCCAAACTACCCTTCCCTTTCCTCTAAATCAACGCAGTCTCAGCTGTTTCTTCCTCTTCCTGTTCATCAATAACAATATACTCAAAAACTTTCACCACCTCTAGACTTTCCTTTTGACTCCCTAGATATATCCTAGTGTTGGGATCTTCTTGACTCGTAATCATGTCATTAGTAAATTGATTTAACAGTAAAGTCTTCTTCTTCAACTAACTTGTTAATATCCTCATCCAGAAGGTGTTGCTCACCACGTTCAACATTTTCTCCAGCCTCTGACTCTTGAGCACTCTTAGCCAACATATAACTAAGTAATTAAGCCTCAATTATATTATCCAAATCAATCTGCTCGGCTGTTGGAATTGGAATTTCTGGATCAGGTTGCTTTCATTTCTTAATCACAATCTTTAAAGACTTCTTCGCAACACTTGACTCACCTGACATATGCTCATTAGGGTTAGGTGACCTAGGGGCACTAGGCGTCCTATTTGTTCTTTGGGAAGACTCAATCGGTTGTGACTGAGTCATTGGAACATCTAGATCAATCTTAGTAGCAAACAACTTATAAGCATTCATCTACATAATCTATGTTGTTAGCATATAATTAAGAATCCCCATACATATGCCTTTTGACTTCCCATATGCAAAGATAGATTGCACAACATCATCATTTGAAACCAAGTGATGTGGTTCATTTGATCTCTTCGGGATATCGAGATGTGTTGTAAGAATGTGATCAATGATGAGCTTTGTGAAACGTGGGTAAGGAACCACCGGATTCTTTGTTGTGGGATTATGTGGTGGTTGTAAAGTGTTGGGAATAAAAGGCTTCTTAACTGTTACTACTGCTGGTTTAAGTTACTGCTGCTAATTATGAAGATTACTACTGCTGGTTATAGTTTCTACTGTTGGTGAAGACTGCAGGAAATACTCTAAGTCATCACTACTGCTAGTTGTAAAGTTGCTACTGCTAGTATTAGTTACTACTGCTAGAAGAGTTTCTGATGTCAGTTATAAGTTAGTTATATGTTAGTACTGCTGATGTGATAAAAATGAGATATTTTAAGAAAAGATATCTATGTATAAAAAAAGCGTTGTAAGCCCATTAGGGTTCCTTGGTGTATAAAAGAAGACCCTAGGGCATGTAGGTTAATATATCTCAATATCTCATTCTTCACATATCATCTAGAAATCGTTTTGTTATAGCTTCAAGGTTTTGTATAACCCTAACACTATTAAGAGTGTTCGTATTAATATATTGAGGCTGAAAGTTTGGTATTATACAATCTTGTTTGTTATTGTTTTATTGATTATTCTTCTTAATGTCATAGACTAGATTCCGCATAGTCTTTGATATATTCAATCAAAGTTTCTATCATAGTTGTCTTGGATTTATTCAATACAACTAAGCCTTTTACAAGCTAAGCAAGATCTATTCAAGTGGGATCAATAAGTAGTATCAGAGCTTGTTGAGAAACTCTGAATAAGAAGAAACAATCTGCACATACCAGATCTATTTATTTGTGAAAACATGGAGTTAGTATCTGCACCTATGGTGGCTGCTGCAAAACTTCCAGTGCTCAATCCAGGTGAATTTGAGCTTTGGAAAATAAGGATAGAACAATACTTCCTAATGACAGATTATGCTCTTTGGGAAATAATAGTAAATGGAGACTCACCTCCACCAAACAGAACTGTTGATGGTGTTGAGCAAACATATCCTCCTACAACTGCAGAGGAGAAGTTAGCAAGGAAGAATGAGTTAAAGGCAAGAGGTATATTGTTGATGGCTCTTCCAAATGAACATCAACTAAAGTTTAATACCTACAAATGTGCCAAGACTCTGATGGAAGCTATAGAGAAAAGGTTTGGAGGTAATAAGGAGTCAAAGAAAACTCAGAAGACACTTCTAAAGCAACAGTATGAGAATTTCAATGGATCAATCTCAGAAGGACTTGATCAAACCTATGATAGGCTTCAAAAGCTTATCAGTCAGCTAGAGATTCTGGGTGAAACTATTTCTCAAGAAGATATGAATCTAAAGTTTTTAAGACGTCTCCCATCAGAATGGAAGACTCATACTATGATTTGGAGGAACAAACCTGATTTAGACACCTTGAGCATGGATGACCTATAAAACAATATGAAGATTTATGAAACTGAAGTTAAAGGGTCATCAAGCTCAAACCAAAATTCACAAAATGTGGCTTTTGTGTCTTCCAATAACTCTAGCAGTTCTAATCAAGCTCATGGTTCTAACTCTGCCAATAGTGATAGTACGAGTGATACTGTGATCTATTCTTTCTTTGCAAACCAATCCAACAGTCTACAATTAGATAATGAGGACTTACAATAGATTGATGCTGATGACTTAGAAGAGATGGATCTAAAGTGGCAGATGGCTATGCTGACCATGAGAGCCAGAAGATTCCTAAATAAGACTGGAAGGAAAATTAGTGCCAATAGTTTTGAGACCATAGGGTTTAACAAATCAAAGGTGGAATGCTATAACTGTCATAAAAGGGGCCACTTTGCAAGGGAGTGCAGGGCTCCAAGGGAGAACAGGAATAGAGAACATGTAAGGAGGAATGTGACAGTAGAAACAATAGAGACAAAAGCTTTGGTGGCTCAAGATTGACTTGGGTATGACTGGAGTGACCAGTCTGAAGAAGGACCTACAAACTTTGCACTTATGGCATATACATCTTTAGGTTCTTCAAGTTCTTCAAGCTCATATTCTGAGGTATCTACTTGTTCTAAAGCATGTTTAAAATCTTATGAAACTCTCAAAGAACATTATGATAATCTGACAAAAGATTTTAATAAGTCTTAATTTAATGTAGGAGCTTATAAAGCAGGTCTAGAATCTGTAGAGGCTAGACTAGATGTGTATAAAAAGAATGAGGCTGTTTTTGAAGAGGACATAAAGATTTTAAAACTTGATATTATGTTGAGAGATAATGCACTAACATAGCTTAGAAAGAAATTTGAAAAAGCGGAAAACGAAAGAGATGATTTAAAACTTACCTTAGAAAAGTTTGAAAATTCATCTAAGAATCTATGCAAACTGTTAGATAGTCAAGTAAGTGATAAGTTCAAGACTAGTGTGGGTTATGATAGTCAAGTGTTTAATAGTCAGGTGAATGATAGGTACAAAACAAGTAAAGGGTATCATGATGTTCCCCCTCCATATACTGGGAACTTCATGCCCCCTAAACCTGATTTGGTACTTGTTGATAAGGATGAATATGTATTTAGTGAGTCAGTAACTAGTGTACCTTCAGCTGCAACTAGTGAAGTTAAGACTAGTGTGTCAAAACCTAAGTCTGTTAGTGAACCACTTATTGAAGACTGGATATCTGACAGTGAGAATGAGAATGAGACGGAGTCTAAGTCTGGACAGAGAAAATCTAGTAATGTTAAATCTTATAAGCATGTGAAATCACCTATGGAGTCCATTAAGAAGGTAGAGAACAATAAGCAAGCTAAATACCCTAGGAAAAACAATCAAAGTCCTAGAGGTAACAAGAGAAACTGGAATAATTTGATAACTTAGAAATTAGGAAGTAATTTTGAGTTTAAAAATAAAGCTTGCTATGTATGTGGTAGTTTTAACCATTTGATCAAAGATTTGTGATTATTATGAAGACAAAATGGTGGAAAAACTTGTCTGGAACAATGCTAGAAGGGTAAATCATCAAAATTCTCAAAGGATAACTCACCCTCATCCAAAAAGAAATTTTGTTCCAAGTGTAGTCTTAATGAAATATGGCCTTAAAACACTTAATACTACTACGCAAAACTCTTCAAGAGTAGCAGTATCTGTTTCTACTACCAGACCAATTAATACTGCTTACCCATGACCAATAGTGAATAGTGCAATACCAGTGTTAAATGTTTTTAATAGAGCACATTCACATGATAGAAGGCCCTTTAACAAGTTTACAACAAATAAGAACAGTAATTTAAATGAAAAAGTTAATACTGTTAGGGGAAATGTTACTACTGTTGGGCCAAAAGTAGTAGTAAGTAATAATAAGGGAAATAAGGCTAATGCTGTTAAGGCCTCAGCATGTTGGGTTTTAAGACCAAAGAAAAACGTTTTAGGCCATGTCTCCAGACACAATGGTGCATCAACGAACTTTAAAAGATTTGACTATATTGATGCACAAGGCAGATCCAAGTCTGTAATGGTTTAGGTCCCCAAGAGAGCCTGATTTTCTTACTTTTTGTGCAGGGAAATCCATAGCTAGAGTTGCAGGAAAAAGGAGTCATTAACAGTGGGTGCTCTAGGCACAGGACTGGAAACAAGTCCTACCTCTTAGATTATGAATAAATTGATGGTGGATTTGTTGCCTTTGGTGGAAACTCCAAAGGAGGTAAGATTACTGGAAAAGGTAAAATTAGGACAGGAAA
>BQNB010010202.1:464-84606 GCA_026074375.1 Tanacetum coccineum
CATATCTACTCCGATTTGATGTTGATATTTCCCTATTGAAGTGCCACAAACATAAAGAACGGTAGCAAATTATTTATACACATATGTATATTAAATCTTGAAATTAGGGTTTTCAAATAATTTAGGGTTTTTTTCTAATTTAGGGATTTTTCTATCAATTTTAGGGGTTTTTTTTATTTATTAAGTGGTGTTTTTGTTTGTTCAGCTTATGGCGTATGTGTAATACATGATTTAAAGATGTTTTAAACAATGTATTTTCCTAGGTTATGAATTATCTTATGGGTTGGTTTGTTCATCTTATGGCTTATTTATAAGAAATGGTGACTTTTTTGTAGTCGATCACGATTGTGTGGCTTTTGTGTTGCTGGAACTTGATGGGTGAAAGCGGCCTGTATCTTGGCGGGGCATCATACTCCCTGAATTCGGTTGTTTGACAGCCATGGACAGGTTCAGCAATACCTTTTTATCGGGTTATTACACACCTTGTAAATATAGAGCACAAGTGTAATGGGTATGCTTTGTTATGCATAAAAATGTGATCCTGATTCGTGATTATGGTGTAGTTGTACTTTGAAACTCTACTGTTCGGTACTTGATATATTCACAGATTGCCACCTACTTCCTTTTCGTTGCCGCTAAACATGGCTAGTGCAACGATGTAACGGGTTGTGTTGACGATAAAATTAAGCCTACAGGTTGATGTAAAACCCGGTACTCTATGGCGATTTCATGTATTTATGCGCTTTGGTATGTAATGAAAGCTTCTATTACCATTCCTTTTCATTGCCGCTAAACATGGCGTGCAACGAATCCTAGTAACGGCGTTGTGTGCGATAAAACATAAGCAGACAGGTTGATTAAAATCCGGTTCGCTTATCGGCTAAGTTCATGATATTTCTGTGCTTTGGTATGTATCTGAAAGCTTCTATTTTGTTGTGATTGTTGTCGTTGGTTTTTAACTCCCTAGTTGCCGACTTATTCGATGCCTACGTTCCTTTTGTTGACGCTCTACATGGCGTTCGACGATAGGATCCCTTGTTGAGTCGATGGTGATAAGGCTCATAACGCATAATATTCAGACATTGTTTATTCAATGTAAGAAATAAAAAATCATCCCGTGGGGGGGTATGTGATGAAAGCTTCTATAGCTGTTATGATTGTTGTGATGGTTTTTAGCCACTGACTTCCTGTTGCCGTACTTACTTGACTTAATGTTGTTAACCTTTTTCGTTTGTTAATATCACTTTTTATATCTTAACCGTCATCTGTTTATACATTTTGCAGGCTCTAATTCTACCGAACCAAATGCTCCTGCGAACAATGTGGATAACACCGTTGTTGGAAATTATGGATCGTCACACCAACATGTCTCGACAAGAATAACAATGTATACATCCAACGGGGTTTGGTTCATACCAGAATATTACGTTGAAGACCTGGTCAACCACTGCACTCTTTGTGTGAGTTCACAACTTTGCTTACCTTTATCATTTTCTGCATTAATAGTCCAATTTAAGGCCCACGTAGCTTAGCCCTACCAAGTATCTACTTTCTGATTACTACTAGACATCTCTTAACAGAATATTGTTCTCTCTCACTGCACAGGTGGTTTCACCGTCTTTACTGGTGTCGGTGAGCCTACAAATAACACACTTTGAGACTGAATCTTTCCCACATTAACATCTTTTATCTCAAACACAATCACTCCACATCAGATGACACAAAGTCCGGATCATCAAGAGACTGATGGGACTAGCAACCACATGAGTTTTCAGTTTGAAGATTTCAAGGCGCAGTATGTCCTGTAAGTGCAATATATATTAACTTTGATCAATAATATCATGTAGTTCTTTCGTTTCAATATGAATCAGATTTTACATCTAAACTAGATTTGGAAAGGTCGAGTATGCTATTTTTTGTTTATTGTTTGACTGAATGTGTGTATCGTATATTGTTACAGATACTGGGAGGAGCTATTCCCTTTTCGGCGTTCTTGGGTTCGTGTAAAAAACATGTCAACTATTAGAACAGGTAAACCTACTCCCTCATTGTCATAAAAATTACATGTTGGATTATGACAGGTATTTACGCTTACTCAACTCAGGAAATAAAAGAACAAGAATGTTGAGAACGATCATAAATTTAGTTAGACTACAAGACAGTATAATAGTTCAGGGGTGTTTAAATGTGCATTTTATAGGAGTGGTTATTTTATATGGATTATTAAGAAGTCTAAATCACATCGCGTGCAATAAAATGGGCTGTAAAGGAACATGTTTAATGGCGCTTTCACTATTTGAAGTAGTACATTGAGAGAATAAGTTGTTCCGAGGGTTTGCGTCGTCTGATGACTTAATCGTATATAAAATTTTCCAAATAGATAAAAACTAGCAGATCGTAAGATGTGATATTTATAGAATAAATGAACTAGGATCACGGTTTAGAGTATTAACCTCTCCCTGTAACATGGGTCGGTAGCGACTTCAACATAGAGTAGCTTATCGAAACGACCAGGCCTTAGAAGTGGTGCATCTATAGGATCCAGTCTGTTGCTTGCTCCTATTATAAATAAGACCTAAAAGTAGAAGTTTTGGAAAGTTGACTAACCATAACATAAGAATTTCTTGAAATTTTTAGGATAAATCATTTAGGCCATCTATTCTGCAAGAATCTGATGATGTCTTGAATTCATGGTAACACGTTGATTTAAATATCGGAAAATCTTTTGTAGTGAAAATATAGCTGGATCAAAAATACAATTGAATCTGGGTTCTAAATAGATTAACTTCATGATAATAAAGTTAGACGTCATTATACACAGTATGCTAAAGAGTGGTTACTGTTATCTCGCTGCAGGTGTACAGAGGTGCTGCCGCCTGTTCAGGTCAGGATATTGGAACATAGTGATTGAGGAGCAAATGTTTTTCTTCTTTCTTCTTCAGTCTACAAATAAGTATATATATAGATGTGATATGCCGCAACTATTAGTATTAGGTTTATTCATTTCAAGGGCTTATTAGAGTGCTTAAAATTCAATTATGTATCTTTTTTTCTGCACTATATTTTTTTATCAAGATAAGTGAGAACCAACTACAGATTTGCTAAAGCAAGCTACAGTTATAGAATTCTATTTGCATTCATGGAAACGTTATAACGTTTCCTTTTCTTTAGTGCATAATACATTACCGATCAAATGCCCATATTAGATAATCCATTCCGCCATCAACAACAACGCCCACGAGTTGTCCCGCAGCGGAGCGCGGACCGACCCCCTCGTTTATAAAAATTTATATACTTAGCATTTTCATTAAAATTTCTATTATTTTAGAAAACCGATAAAAGAACGAGATATAGAATTAAGATTTCTAAATTGTAATTAAACAATAACACGATGAATAATCAAAAACCATACTTTTACAAACGAGATAACTATTTTAACTAAAAACCGTCAAGAAAACGAAATACTAAATTATAAAATATTATTTTATAATTCTCGACTAATAGACAAAATAATAAGTTTTGTAAAAACTTTCAAAACGTCCTTTATTTAATTCGTAACTTTAAAACGTGTGTTTACCTTTATGCAAGCACTCTTTATTAATTTAGTTAAGTGGTTTTCGAAAACGTGTCGAATTATATTGTTACCATTATTTTCTTACGTTTATCATATAATACTTGAAAAGCATTATATATTATGACTTATTCTTTTGGTTGTTTGTCTTTATTATATAATTCACCATATGAATAATATAATTGTTTCTTTTTCGCATATGTAATATATACGGAATATATTACAACAATTAGTTAACCTTGAAAGTTCTTTAAGCTATTTAATTGTTCTAACAATCGTCCGCCACGCTCTTATGTAGCTGAAGCCAGATGAAGCGGTGCCGGAATTTTGCTTTCTGAGCAGTATAAACAAAACCGATTACACGTCGATTTGAACATAGAACATTGTGGTTTCGAAAAAAAAAAACATGTCCGTGATTGTAAATCGATGACGTAGTTGAACTTTTCAATTTGTGATGTCCAAGACTTCATCGTATTACGGTCTGAGTTTAGAGTTTAACATGTTGGTTTATATCTTGTTGATCGGTTCTTTATGTGTTTACACTAATATAGGTGGTCCAGTTAATAGAAAATGTTGAAGTTGTTATTCTGGGTACTCGTATCGTTGAAATTATGGGTTCACTTGAGTTTGTAACATCCTTTGCGATATGCAACCTGAATTTTAATATAATACATAAGCTAGAAGAGAAATGCCCAAATACTCTAAATGCACAGTATCCCTCCGTCCCTATATAAGTTGTCCACTATTGCTTTCGATAGTCAATCTTCTTTTAACGTTGACCTTTAATTATTTTGTTTGTTGTTTATTTATAATATTGATGAAAATATACCTATGAAAATACATCAAAAATACAATCCATTAACTATATTTTGCAATCTAGTATTATATAACCAATCAAATAATTTAAGGTCAAAGTTAAAGAAGATTGACTTCGAAAGTCAATAGTGGACACTTATTTAGGGACGGAGGGAGTATAATTTAGCACATATATATACCAAATATAATTTAAATGGTTAATGTGTAAGATAAGGAGGATGTAGACACACGCTCCGTTGCGGGACGATTAGCGGGCGTCGTTTTGGGTTCGTAGAAGTGGATCCGGTGGTGATTTCCATTGTCGTTGCGATATTTCAGTGTTATTGTGGCGAACGGACTGATAACCCTAAGGGCTATTTTTGTAAATCGCAAAAGAAAAAATTAAGTTAACGATCGTTAAGTAACGACCGATCTCAAAGACTATTTTTGTAAATTCTACAAAAAAATTAAACTAACGATCGTTACTTAACAGCCGTTAGTGGGAGGTTTCTCTAAAAAAGTTTAAAGTAAAGGTAGTTTTTGTAATTTGACACATAATGAGAGAGGGTATATTTTTGTAAATTGCAAAAAAAAAAATTAAGTTAACGATCGTTAAATAACGACCGATCCCAAAGACTATTTTCGTAAAATCTAAAAAAATAAATTAAACTAACTGTCGTTACTTAACAGCCGTTAGTGAAGGGAGGGGGTATTTTGAATTTTTTTTTAAATGATGGTAGTTTTTGTAATTTGACACATAATGCGAGAGGGTATTTCGTAAATACCCGAGGGGCTATTTCGTAAATACCGGCTGGGTAAACGGGGCAGACCGGTTCAGGTCGACCACCCGAACATTAAATGCATCCAGGTCGGGTAACCGGGTCGGATCGACCCGGCGCATTTAATGCACCTGGCATTTCCTTGTAATTGTATTCAGTGCCGTAGCTAAGCGAACGGAGGCCCTGTGCGAAAGTTTATACGATAACTAAATCTGATGGTCAAAAATATATTATACCAACTATGGAAAGCAAAATCATAGTGTTTTGATGATATATCTTAAGTTTTAACAAATATTTACAACAAAAGATTGCACAACGGTAACAATTTTTGTGTGGAAGTAATTTTGAGGCCCCAAATATATAACGCGATATATATTTTGAGGCCTTTAAAAATTTGAGGCCCTGTGCGGTAGCACACCTCGCACACCCTCGAATACGGCTCTGATTGTATTGTTTCATAATTATAATTATAATTACTTAACGCATTCTGAGCTAAAATATAGGATAATTGTTTAAAATATATCTTATTGCCTATTTTTCTAGTTTTGTACAGCATATTATAAAAATTTCTGTTTAGTGTATCATACTTTTAAATTTCGTGTTTTTGATGTATCTGCTACAATTGCGTATATATTAGACCATATCCCCCCTGCCATTTACACACTCTTTAGGGTAAAATCGTGAAATAATACACACGACTGGGATATGATACACCAAGATGACGAAATTCAAAAATACAATACACGAAGAAGAAAATAAAATTAATACCCATAATTAATAAAAGTAGCAAGATACATTTATAAACAACTAGCCTTAAAATATATCGTTAATTCAGAAAACGTTTTTTTGGCTATATGTTCTTTTCTGAAATGCTCTTTACAAGATATTTCACATATAGCATAATGTTTATCAAGTATTTATACACAAGTTACGTTAGACACTATATGAGTATTCGTGCATAACAACGGCGGGATTTTATAGCGGTATATAGTTATAGTGATAAAAAAAGTGTATGGGTTATAAACGAAAAATAATAAAAGTTTTAGTATTTGGGATTAAACACAATGTTTTGAAACTCGGTTCGACCCGGCCGGTTGAGCCGGTTCCGGTCAAAAAAACGGGTCAAATTAAACCGGTTATTATATTTTCGAAACCCGATTAGACCCACCGGGTTTGAAGTGACCCGGGTCAACCCGGTTTTCGAAACCCGATGGTTGAACCGGTTGAAGCGGTAACCCGGTGACTCGACCGGGTCGATTAGAGACTCGGTTTTCAAAACAAAAATAAGAATACAAGTTTATAGTTTCCATATATAGATCTTTTAATTTTTTAACTTTCAACATTCAACAATCAAAATTAAGTGGTAAATGGTTTATAAATAGTATAGATAAGAGAGTAATATTACCATAAATTTATGTGAATTAGTAGCCGACAATTACAGAAAAGTTCCACTAAAAATGTCTTAATTTTCATAAGCATTTCTATTTGATTTGTTGTATTGATGATAAGAATTAGTTATACAACAAAAACATATATTATAATATCTTAGAGCATAAAGTACATATTTTTTTGGGTTAAGTTATTTCAAAGAAGGAATTATCAACACATCATTTGGCTTGGTGTAAGTTAATGCTTTATACTTTTCAGAAAGTTCACTTATATAAGAAGTAACAATTGATCCTTTTTGAACGCATAGATTAAGCCTAAAGTTTGTCATTTCCAGTTTGTAATTATATTTGGATTAACAATTCATGATACATTCATAGGAAGTGAAAAGACAAACATACCCTTGATAAGAGGCAGAGAAGAGATTGCATGTGATTTCTTGCTACAGAATCTCCAACAAATGCTAGAGATTTCCCTGTCATCATCTTAAGAAACAACATTGGATCAAAAATTGGCAATTCGCATTTATAAGGTTTCCATCTCCATTTTAAGAAATCACGATCCTTCCTCCCAAATTTCATACAATTTTGATGCTCTTGTATCGCCCAACACGTCTCATTTGTGTAATATGGACCCTCAGGATTATCTACCCATTCACCCGAAAACAAATCACACGATTTATTACGACCACCACCACTGCCTTTACGCTTCAACACAGCCTCGTGCCACCCGTTACTCTTCTCATTTCCTCTCCCGCTCTTCTTGGTTTCTTTATTCTCTTGTGGTGCCACCACCTTTTGATCATGCTCCTCTTTTCGTGTCGGGGGTTGAAGGTGACTACGATAGAGCGGGTGATCAGGGTTGAGGAGAGTTGTATTGGTTTGAACATGTAAAGGATCATTTGAACATGAAGGTATTGGATTAGTTGGTTTTACAAGAATGAAATGAATATAAGGGTAGTAAATATGGACAATGGTGACAATTAAGATTAATACTACAAGATGTGCTACCTTTGATGGGGAGGTCTTTCTTCTTGTTAAAAATATGGTTTTGCTTTCATTGATTGCATGAAACTTCATGAATGATTATGGGGTTACAAAGGATAAAGGGTTGAATTCAAGCTTGAGAAAAAAAAGGAATCTTAATTGGCTACCTATATTTGGGTTGGCTCATTAACAAAGTTGATGGCTATCTCTTGGTTTATATTTATAGCAAAGCTAAATGTCTTAGCCATTTTACATTTATTTTAAGGCACGAATGGAGTATATCATATAAAAGGTGCCAGCAAGTTTTTACAAGGTTTAACACCAAAAAAATTGATATCGTGCTCGTTTCTTAATTTGTTTCGATGCAAAAGACGATCAGTTCAATCGACAAGTTTGTTAGGGACGATGAATCAAAATATCTACGTATGTACAAACCCAACGCTATATTGAAAGTCCCTCAAAACAATCGCAGTGTCTTATTTACTGAAACCTCTATATATGTTCGCTAAACCATTTTTTTAACGACATATGTTGGATAAACTATTGTAAAAACGGATAAACATGTCATGTGTAGGTTTATTCAACATCTATTTCGAATATTAGACGCAACTAACCATTAACAATATGTCTCAAATTAACTTATTTGATACAGTGAAAGCGTTTATAATTAATAACCTAAAACTTATAAATTGTTCATATATATTCTAGTTGACAAACAATGCAGGACGAGATATGTCAAGTATCACATTACCATCGAAACTGTTATATTGATCCGATCCGATATCAGACAACTCTGACCATTTTTTCTTACAAATTTTCACGCATGTGACACAGGTACATGTCATATCCCTTCTTTTAGAGCGATAGGTCACCATGTTAAGCCACTAATTCACACGTTAGTACCGTTAGGTTGTCTTCCCCAATAAAAACACATATAACCCTAACACTAACGCATACAACCTAACGGTGTGTATTAGGGGCTGACATGAAACCTATCGCTCTAAAAGAAGGGACATGACATGTACATGTGTCACATGACGTGAATTTTGTAAGAAAAAATGGTCAAGTTGCTGATATCGGATCGGTTCATATAAAGTTCGATGGGTATTGTGATACTTTTTGGAGTTCATATCTGATAATGGCTCAAATGGGAAAGTACGTTGCTATTATATGCCATTAACCCTAATTAATAACCTAAAACTTATAAATTGTTCATATATATTCTAGTTGACAAACAATGTAGGACGAGATATGTCACACCTTATGTATAATAACAAGCAAAAGAACCCGCGCGTTGCGGCGGAGCTAATTTTTTCTCGAATATTTTTTTTTTACGTTTCGGGGTTTTTTTTGCCGATGCGTTATGGCGGGGCTAATTTTTAATATTTTCTTTTTTTGTATGATTCGGGGAAAAAATTATTTGCTTTGGGTAGGGCTAAGTATTTCCGAAATATTTTATTTTTTTGGCCGTGTTTTGTAAATTTTTACGGGATTTTTTGTTGTTACAAAATATAAATAGGTTAAAGGGGAGGGTAGTTTGTATTTTTTTTTCACTTTGGGCCAGATTTTTAGGCTATCTTTTTGGGTTTTTTTTTGGCTTATTTTTTCCGGATATTTCTGTTTTGTCGTACGTTCTCGGGGGAAATTATTTTTCTGCGTTGGGAAGGGTAATTTTTTTCCCGAATATTTTCTTTTTGTGGGACGGGTTCTGATCTCTTTTGTTTGGGCAGTCATGAATGTTAAATAAATTTAAGTTGAACATAAAACTGGACCGGGTTTTTTTTTGTTAATTTTTTTACAGGGATTTTTTGTGTAAGAAAAATGTAAATAGTTAAAAGTTGAGGGGACTGTCTTGTTATTTTTTTTCTTTGGGCAGATTTCAGCGCTAAATTTTGGGTAGTTTTTTTTTTTTATCTTGGGCCAGATTTTATGGAATTTTAGGCTAGTTTGCTCGACAAATGTGTATATTTTTAGTAAATAATTTTTTTTATATGGCTATGTCTTTGTGGCCTTCATGTTTAAAGTGTTGTTTTTTTTTGCTATATGGGTTTTTTTAAATATAATGGGTTGTACGTTTGTGACCATATCGATTATTTTAAAGTTATTAGGTATCGAAGATGTTTCCGCGGGTATTTTTTTTATCTGAATAAATCGGAACTTTTGTAATATTTTTTTTCCCTCCTACTTTGTGCATACAAATTAAAAAAAAAACTAAAATCAGGCTGGCCCAAAATGAGAGCCCGTTACTGTAGCAGGTGGCCCGAAGTCAAAACGACTTCGTTTTTGTCCGTGAATGTGTATATTTATAATATTGTTTGACAATTAAGTTTGAGATATATAGCCAACAGCAAGTCGGTCCAGCCGGCAAGATTGCCTTAATATATCTGTACCAATATTTTTGACAAATTTTACCTTTGACTTTTATATATTTAATATGAAGTATTTAGTTTTTGACATAAACACAAATGGTTAAAGCAGATGTTAGTGATAGAAAGAAGAAACCAATAGAAACAAAGGGTTATGGAATAAAATGACTAACATCTCACGCAAAGCTAACACTCTCTTTTTATCTTCTAAAAGGAATTAAAACCTCTCTTTTCTATCTTCCCATAGTTTATAAAAAATCGGTTTATATTTTTTTGTTTAAAATATGAGAAATTAAGATTAACTAACAAACTCAAACTTTGATCAAATATATTCAAGATAAGCTTTCAATGTGCAAATGACATATAACCGATGTGTCAAAAGTCTCTTGTTAATCGGTAACAATCATATCTTCCTTTTTTGGTTTAATAATTAAAAATAGAGTGGCAATCTATAGTTTATAACAAAATGGAAACACGTCTGGCAAAGAAATTTGCTTATGATAATAATAAGAGACTAGATAACATGTATACACTAGCTTTAATAAACTCTACCCAGATAAAGTTGAGACGTAATGCTTATTCTTTTCTTTTCTAGACTATAGTTATTACTGTAGTTGATATTGTTATATGCCATTATAACATATCGGTATTCTTTACAGGATTAATTCAAGTGGATTATTTCTAAAATAATCTAATGTAATTTATATAATGTGTTTGGTAATTCAATAATAGGATGACAGAATTTCTTTTAGAGAGAACTAGTTATAATACTCGTGCACACACGGGGTTTTTCCTAACTTTTGTAATAATGTATTACTATTGATGGACGTGTTATTAGAGGAAACGTGTATGGGTTTCATGGTCTATTTTTGGGATTTATTATTCTCAAATGAGAGTATCTCGAAAAGTCAAAAGATGATTCTTATTTTAGCTTTGCAATCTCTTGGGTTGATGTGTCCATTTTTGCTTGTTGAATTTTCTGAGAGACATGTTGAGCCTATTGAAAGACTACCAACTGCAGTGATACTGCTTCCACCTTCTTCAACTTCATGCTTTTGTTGAACCACAACACTGAAATTCAGGACGCAACACGGACATATAAATTTTAGATTAAATAAGTAAAATTTTGAATTAGCTAATATATGCATATATAAACAGACATACATACGCTCCCGCAAACACAATAATCTTTTGTTGGATATATGAGTCTGAATAACTGTGGGGTGGTTGCCGGGTGTATGGGGATGTGTTGTGGGTGGAGTATTGAGTGGTGTGGGAGGATGGCGGATCTTGGTGGGTGGATGTGGTGTGGGGTCTTGGATGTAGTAGGTGAGTGAGTTGTTGGGTGGAGGTGTTGGAGGTGTGGTGTAGGGGGGGGAGGTGTGTAGGGGGCGTCTTTGTGGAAGGAGGGGGGGTAGGGGGGGGGGTGGCAGGTGAGTGGGGGTTTGCGTGGTTTTGGGAGTAGTAGTGAGGTGGGTTGCGTGTGGAGAGATGTGTCGCTATGTGGGGTGGTGCGTAGTGTGGATGGATGAGTATAGAGCTTTAGTCAGTGGTCCTATATGTGAGTCAGAAGACTCTCTTACGGAGACTGGCGAGAGATCACTTCTTGCTCTCTTCGTTCAATCTTCTCTTTAGATCTATAGATAGGTTGAACCACAACACTGAAATTCAGACGCAAACGCTAGGTCTTGGCGCGGATGGGGGGGGAGAGGTGGGAGGTTGTTCTTCTGTGGTGTGTTTGGGACAATTTGACTTTGTGGGTTGTTTCTGGGAAGGGAGTGGTGGTGGAAGGGTGATTTGTTGGTGAGTCAACCAAAAGGGAAAAACCCTGACGGGACCAAACACTATTAATTAAATAAGTAAAATTTTGAATTACTAATATAAGCATACTAAACAGACATACATACGCTCATGAATAGATGAGAATCTAGAGTGGAAGGTGAGGTTGGTCATAACCAGTTCATAAAATGGTGAGATGTCAGTGGGTAGTGGGTGGGGAAGGCTGTTGGGTGTGGTTAGGTGACTAAAGAAAGAACTTCGAAACTAATAATATCATCATAATCAGAAATAACATTAGTAAACAACTCACAGTTGTCACTCATGAGATCAGAAACAGCAGTAAGTTCGAAAAATTTACATCCGCATCTGCAAAACTACAATAATATTTTGTGTGGATAAATGAGTCCTGAGCAACCTGAGCAAACAATATCATGAGCATAAGAGATCGCTTCTGACAACAACAAATAGCCGCCTATTCTTGCATCTAATAAATAACAACAATAATAAAGTTGATCATTATACATACATCAAACAATAAGACCCCCGCCAAATTATCACAAAATAATGAACTTAAGAAAACTAACACATAAATGACATCCCTAGATTTATTCAGATCTCCTAGTAGCTTAATCATACAAAGAAGAAAGCTTTTACCCATTCCACATACGCCCGGAAACAAAACATATGTAAATGGTAAAAACACATAGCAACCTTTCACAATGTATTTTTAGTTATAATACATTGTCGGTGAACAAAGATTTAGCAAAATATTTCAATTCAGGTGATATATAAGTATTGGAGTTTAAAATTTTCATATACTGAATTTAACTTTGTTCATATCCCATAGGCAACTAACTTGGACGTGGTGAGGGTGGTGGTTTTAGTGTTTTCATCATTTTAGAAATCTCTTCTACTTGTTGTTCCAGTTCATTCACTCGTTCCTCCGCTGCCCTGTCGCGCTCCTCAGCAGTCGCTTGTTGCCCCTTCGCAACTACTTCCCACTCTCGAGCTTCTTTTGCTTGGTCTTCTAGTTGTCTTTTAAGAATTTCAACCTGCAAATATAGTAACACTATATAAAAAGCAGTCAATTCGCTACACTAAATGCGATTCTAATATATTGCAAGTGGGCAAAGGCCATAAGATGACAAATTTAGATGTGTGGGGGGGGGGGGGTGTGGGGGGGGGTGATGGGGGGGTGGGGTGGGTGGGTGGTGGGTGGGTATTTGTTTGGTGGATTTTACTGTAATCAAATTTACTGAAGTTCCTACTAAAGTCTATAAAAGTACACTCAAACATGTATACATTCAAATTTTAAACAAAATGAGTAACATTTTAATGATTTGACTAATATACCCTTGTGTTCTTGAATCTTCATCATTTTATATAGAAAGCCAGATTCCGGCATCCATTTCCAGCAACCAACATCAACTTCGGGTAACAAGTACAATAATTCTTAATTATTATTATTGATCTGATTATAATTTCACTAAAGTACAAAAGTTTTAAAATGATAAAATACATATATAATCACCACTCAAATTGTCCTTCCAACCAACCAATACCAAAACTATTTTTTAAAACAAAATTAAGAACTGTATAAACACTATCCATAACCACCATTCGAAAAATACACATATGAAGTATTAAAAAGTATAAACACCGACAACCTCACATATTTTATTGTGTTGTGTGTATGGTAGTTTTTGTTTTGGGGGGGGGTGTAGTGTTTTGATGGGTTGGGGGCGGGTGGTGGAGGTTTGGGGTGGTGTTGTAAATTTCTATATAAATTGTGGTAGCATATACGCCTCGTGTTAAATAGTTTACCAGTCTAATAAGCTTTTATGTTCCCAACACCTCAATCGGTTCATAAGCTACATAGTTTTTCTATGAATCTTTTTATCTTTATGAATCTGAAATATAGATTCTGAGTTTTAAAGTAGGATAAATAGGAAGTGAGTCTTGTGTGTATTTCGTTATTTTTTATTTTATATTTGTTTTTTTTATGGGTTTGTAAATATTACAAACTTGTTTATATGAGAGATTTATGTAAATATTTTGGTTGTAAAACATATCGTAACTAGAGTATTACGTAAAATAAATCGTTGGGTATGTATCAGTTAACAGTTTTGAATTTCGAGTTGTGTAGTTAGATCGAAGAAGTGATTGGTATAGTAATCGAAGTAAGATTTCAGTTAAGATATCTTCTTGCGAAGCTAGATCTGTTGTTTAATGTTGTGTTTCATTGTTAATACGAGGTTGTTGAAGTTGTTTTGGTGGTTAACAAAATCACGATTGAAATTCAGATGTGTATGAAGAGATTTTTATATAATGACTTTGATCATTTTAGTATATGTTAGGTTTTATAAGACTTTCTTATAACTTTGTCAAAAATATAAGAAATATTTTTATGGCGGACTGAAAAATAGCCGGAGTTGATGGTTGATTGCCGGAATCTGGTTTTGTATATGAAAAAGATGAAGATTGAAGAACACAAGGGTATATTAGTCAAATCATTTAAAATGTTACTCATTTTGTTTATAATTTGAATGTATACATGTTTGAGTGTACTTTTATAGACTATAGTAGGAACTTCAGTAAATTTGGATAAGTAAATTAGTCATTTATGGCCTTTGCCCTTTTGCATATGCTTCACCTCTTTAGGTGTTGAAGCACCTTGTGTTTTGTTCAAGTCAAATCTTTCTTGCATGGGGATATAGCCACGTTTGGAATTATCCATTCTATATCTCTTTAAGATCTTATCCATGTAAGCATTTTAACCAAGTCCAATCAATTGCTTTGACCTATCTCTGTAGATTTTGATTCCAAGATTAAATGTTGCTTCCCCCAAATCTTTCATAGCAAAACACTTTCCAAGATAATCTTTTACACTTTATAAACTTGGAATGTGATTTCCCATAATGATTATGTCATCAACATATAAGATGAGGAATGTAACATTACTCCTACTAGCCTTTTGATATACACATGGCTCATCAAGATTTTGAGCAAATCTAAACCTTTTGTTTTCCTTATCAAATCTTTTATTCCAACTTCTTGATGCTTGCTTAAGACCATAAATGGATCTTTGAAGCTTGCATACTTTCCTAAGATGATTAGGATCAACAAAACCTTCAGGTTGCACCATATAAATGACTTCATTAAGACCACCATTTAAGAAGACAGTTTTGACATCCATTTGCCATATCTCATAGTCATAGAACACCACTATGCTATGAGAATCCTAATAGCTCTAATGTCAGCAACGGGTAAGAACGTTTCTTCATAATTAACCCCGTAGGTTTGAGTATAACCCTTTGCTACTAGACGAGCATTATAGGTGTGTACAATGCCATCCATGTTAGTCTTTTTCTTAAAAATTCATTTGCTCCCAACAGTCTTACAATTAGGAAGAAGATCAACCAAGCACCAGACTTGATTATCTTTCATGAATTGCATTTCCGCATTCATAGCATCGACCCACTTATCAGATTTCGGATCTAATATTGCAGCTTTATAGTTATTGGGTTCATTAAGATCCCCTAAACTATGCTCCTCTACTTCTACATTTAGACATAAGCGATCGAGAGCTCGATGTGTCCTTGCGGACCTAAGAATGGGAAAAACTTCCTCTTGAGGTGGTTCCAAACCTTCAACCTCCATAAGAATTTCGCTAGTGTTTTCAGAAGCTGATGTATCTTTATCTTGAATTTCTTCAAGTTCTTCGGCCCTCCCACTGACTTCTTGAGACAAAAGATTTTTCTCCAAGAATTCAGCATACCTTGCAACAACAATTTGTTTTCAGGTGGGAAGTAGAAATAGTAACCCATCGTTTCCTTTGGGTATCCTATAAAGATACACTTAACAGATCTTTGTTGGAGTTTGTCAGGCGTATCCCGCTTCACAAGCGCCTCACATCCCCAGACCTTTAAGTAAGACAAGTTAGAAACTTTTCCATGCCATAATTCATATGGTGTCTTATCAACCTTCTTGGTTGGAACCATATTGAGAATGCGTGTAGCAGTCTCTAGAGCATAATCCCAAAAGGATAACGGCAGAGTTGTAAGATTCATCATAGATCAAACCATGTCTAACAAAGTATGATTCCTCCTTTCAGACACCCCATTATGTTGTGGTGTATATGGAGGTGTAAGCTGTTGAACAATTCCACAAGCTTTGAGATAATCTTTAAACTCTTAACTAATATATTCGCCTCCTCAATTTGATCGAAGTGCCTTTATAGTCTTTTCGAGTTGATTTCCTACTTCATTCTTAAACACCTTGAACATTTCAAAAACTTCATGTTTATGTTTAAGTAAACACATATAATCATAACGACTATAATCATCCGTAAAGGTAATGAAGTAGCTATCGTTATAAATTGAATTAACATTTGGCACAAGATTAAGCATATCAATTTCATAAATACCATCACTCGGAATAATATTAAAATAAAGAACATTATTCTTAGAAACTGAAATTGCATAATTCGTAAAACATTGGATAAAACCATTGTCAACCAAACGTAAAACTGAAACAACACCTCTAGTTATAGAAGGTGCATAATGACAATTTTCTAAACAAATCACTAGGCCATTAGGTAAAATTAAGTCATAACTTCCAATAGCTTCCACTTGCGCACGAACACCATTGCCCACGTACAAATAGAGAGCTCCTTGTTTCAGCTTTCTTGCTCCTCTAAGACCCTATTTTGTGTTACAAACATGAGTACCACAACCAGTGTCATACACCCAGGATTTATTAGGAAAAGAAAATAATTCTATAGTGAAGATACCTGAAGAACTAGCAGTGCCAACTTGCTTCTTCTTCTTAATCAACTCAGCAAGGTAAACATGACAATTCCTTTTTCAATGCCCCACCTCTTTGCAGTGGTGGCAGGCGTCATCCTTTGCCGGGTGCTCTTTAGCAGAAGGTTTAAGGTTTTTAGACTTCGAGATATAAACTGGCTTATCCTTTCCCTTGCCTTTTCCTTTACCCTTGCCTTTAGCATTAAGCGATTTCTTATTGGCTTTATGGATTCTACCACCTTGAATCGCCATTACTTGTGGTGTAGCATCCTTTTTAGGTAACCCTTTCTCATACTTAATAAGCAGAGCATGTAGTTCACCTATTGTCTTCCCCATGTTATGCATATTGTAGTTTCTTACAAATCCAGCAAAATCACTGGTGAGGCCATTCAAGATTAAACCAACACTAATATCTTGCGAGAGCACATAACCAAGACGTTCCAGTTGCTCTACATATCCCTTCATCTTAAGTACATATGAGCTAACTGATTTTCCCTCCTCTTGTTTGCAAGCATGGAAAGTTTAGATCAGGTCAAACCGCTTCACTCCAGCTTGTTTCTCAAACATGAATTTAAGCTCCTTTATCATGTCATATGGTGAGTAGTTTTCAAATTGTCTATGAAGTTCAGGGGTCATACTACCAAGTATGAGACAAGCAACCTCATTATATGCATCATAAACTGCATTCCATTGCGCAAGAACTTGCGCTTCGGAATCAGCAGCAATAGTCGTGGGTAAAGGCTGTTCATGACAAACAGTTTCTTTTCAACTCTCAAGACCAGCTTAAGTTGACGAAACCAGTCATTGTAATTATTACCAGAAAGTATTTCTCTTTCAAACATCGACCTTAAAGCCGAATGGTTTATGTTTAAGACAGGCAGTGCCATCTACAAAACATATTAAGTTCAAGATTTTAGTATTTTCGATATTACTCCTTGAAGAAAATTAACTACCCATGTTTAAATATATAAACAATTAATTTTCTAAGGTCTATGATCCAACTTGACATACCACCATCACATCAGTTGATCTGCTAGCAATAGTGTATTCAAAAGGTAATTGACGATCAATAATTGCCACCAGTGAAATTCCTAGAACATTATGAGACTTACTTTATTACATTAATGTGCTAGTGATCATGTTTTATCCCATCTTTGCCTTGAGCATAAGGTCTCACCAGCTTAGCTCAATTAAGTTGTCCAATCAAGAACTATGATTATGTAACACCAACGTCTCACAAAAAGTGTATAATCACCTTGGGTTTGCAATCTACATACGTCTTACGAGATGTAAAAGGCAGATGCAAGTGTTCTTACAAATTAGACGGCAACAACTTATTTAAAAATGGTATTTTTATTTGACGTGGCGAATATGTACGAAGAAGCATGCATACATCTTCGTATCATAAATTTTAATAAAAACTTTACTCAATTAAGTTATTTATTACGGTATCACATATTTTCTATACATCTCATGTATAAATAGTGTTACCTTAAAAATTGACGATTCAACGTGTTTTCAAATCTAAAGAATTCTTATTTTATCACGGGAAAAGATTAGAGAATGATAAAAACAATTCAAACCCTAGACCATTCACGCTTCCTAAATAATTGCAAGATATTAGGGATTTATAGAGTATATAAACCTCAAACCCTTGGTGATATGCCTTGCAAATAAATAGTAGTTTTGCAAATTTTGTCATTGATAAAATTCAATCTTTGATTTAAAACACATTATAAACTTATTAAATTGCAAGTCTCGTCATGGGAAGTTAAGGTATGAGTCCTAACATTATAGATAACCACACCCCAAGTGACTCATAAGACTTCGTAATTAACAGTCTTTAATAAATCTTATTTCATAGTTATTAGTCATGTTTGTATTTTCTTTTCTGAAAAACCCTTTTTGTTTTTACACAAGTCAAAAACTTCTAAAAACAAATAAATATAAACTACTAATACACATAACATTTATTTCAAAACCACTTAACAATTAACACGTGCAAATATTAACGATGATTCTAATTATCAAATAATCAAACTATGTATATATTCTTATAAGGCCCATTCTTCCAATGAATCAGGCAACATCTATCGATATAATCGATTGCGTAAGCCATATATGAATATACACCACATTGCACATAAAAGCTAGGAGAAAATATCAGTCGACTTCAGGCCCCAACAGGACATAGCTAGGGTCTTCCTTAGCTTTTGCAGTAACTACAAAGTTGTAGCTTACTGAGTCATGGATCTACCATAACAACTTCAAAAATTTTCAACGTACGATGAATATTTTACGAATATTTTAGTAACAGTGTGTCAAACAATCCGAAATACTAAAAAAACTCAACTTTTATGTATTAATCATCGAATTTACATGTTAAACAATTAACAATTAGCCAAAACATATCATATATCAATCCATGATAAACTTGCATGTGTTTATCACGGATCACAAATTAACTATTAATTAAAACTCGATCAATTAACAGATTAAACTATCGAATTTAACACATAAAATTTCATACAACCTAGGGTTTTGTCTAATTAATTTTATCCATTATAAAGATCCAATCTTTTATAAGTATAAAACGTTCAAAGAGCTTACAAAACTAACCAAGAACCATAATTTGTCAAATTTTACTTCTTTGTAATTACAATTCTATACGATGGCTCGTGATGCCACTATTAGGATTTTAACAACTAATTAACCATTAAACAACACGAGTACGCAGCGGAATAAATAAACACGTATATAATATGTAATTAACAAAGGGATCAATAAGCGTGTACCTTTTAGCAATAAACGAACATCGTATCTTGATATAACACGTATGTATAAATCTAATAACCAAAACTAAATAAGTTACCGGTGAAGGTGGGGGAGTACCAAAGAGATAACCTCTATGGTATGCATACACTACACGTTACCGAGATACGTTAGGATGCTAGTACTTTCTCCACGAATAAATAACGGAACACTTTGTTCTTGTTTCTTTAGTAGGAGCGATCGAACAGACAACCTTTTGGTATTTCTTTTGCTTTCGATAAGAACAGACAAAAGGAAGAATTATCATGCATGGAATTTTGCATATATCTTTTTCCTCTATTGTCATGCGTATGGATAATATATAATTATATATATCATGCATCTAGTTTGCATTAGGATTAGTGAGCTATTATAATGTGTCATTTTTCTTTTTGGTTATATTGTATCCTCCGGTTATGAGGGACAAAGAGGTGTATATATAGCCTCAAAACATGTTCTCCAAGTTTGAGTCTAACAACTCCTCTACTTCCAAAACTCGACACTCTCCCCTCTTCTAGATCCTCCCATGATCGGTCCAAAAACAACACACCTCACGGGTTTTGTTTTCATACATACAAGTCTCTTACTTGTATATTTAACGGCCATTTATATATTTTGTGAAATATATTAATATAATTAATCTATATCTATACTATATTATAATGGAAAAAAACACCTATTCTTGAAAAGTATAGGAATCTTGAATGTTGAAAGTATTAAATGAAACTATATACACAAAATACGCATGACACAATGGGCTAGAGAAACTAATTTAGGGAATAGAATGTGCTGTGAAATTGAAAACCAATAAAATCTCTCATCTTAAAACACACACACACAACACATACAAAACCCACCAACCAACGCTCTCATCTCACCACTCACTAACAACACCATCAACAAACACACAAAAAAGCCTTTCCACCATAGCACAACCCACACTTGTCGCCCACACACGTTCCACGCCTCCAACACTTCACAAGCGAGAAGCTCCCACCATGTCCTAATACGAACCCACCACCACCATTCGCTCAAACTCCCATCAGCTGAAAGGCTTTTCAGGTAATTATGTTGTTTTGGTGTTTTTTAAATATCTATAAATTAAAGAATTTTTGTACGCTTATTTGTGTATGTTTATATTATTTTTTAAATCTATGACTATTAATTAGGTTTTGAAAGGTAAATTATATAGATTTGTAATTGTTTTTTGTAGATCTAGGTTTTTATAACATTTATTAACTTTTTTTTGTTACAGCCGTTGTCACCCTGAGTTGCCGAAAATGTCGTTGTCAGCTCGTCAAGAACGCCGCATGGTTGTCGCCGTGAACATTTTCTTTTACATGTATAGATATTTTTTCTAGATCTAAGTTTGTTGACATTTTTTGTAGTGTAGATCTATGTTAAATATATATCAAGTGTTTTTTAACAAGAAGGGTGGTGCATTTTTGCTTTTATTCTCACGTGAAAAAGTACTACAAAAGAAACAACAATACTTTCCAGCTAGCCCTAGTCCATGCCATTCCATCAACTACTCTTGGACTTCATTCCATCGCATCAAATCCATAGACCTAGGCCAACTGCGCAGTTGGCCGGGGGCTGTGGAGTTGATGCGATGAAATGAAGTCCAAAAGTCATTGATGGAATGGCATGGACTCTCACTAGTCGTGGAGTTGTAACCATTTAATTAACGCTTTTAATTTATGTTTTACTTTCTTGTTTGTTATTTATGTTTACTTTAATGAATGGAATTAAGCTTTCTTATGTTGGAACTTTTATGTACAATTAGGCATTATGTTAAAAATGTTTAAGGCAATGGAGAAAAAAAAAGCAAGGTACCATTTTGGTACTGTGTTTCCGGTGTACCAGATTTTTCCAGACCCATATTCAAAGTCCCGTTCCCAGAACCGAGTGTTAAAATGACCTGTAATGATAACCAGAGGTTACGAAGAAAATGTAATTAAAACTGAGTTGCATAGTAATATTAAAATCACATCGGTTGATATGGATACAACACTGTAAAATCGAGGTAGGCATAACCCCCTTTCAACGAGACAGATCACTAGTCTATACGAAGATTGTTCAATTAAAAACATATAACCTAATTAAAGAACATTAGCTAGACCATGTTTGCAATAAGTGAGTTGTCTCAAGATTAATGAGATGCAACAAAATTGAGTTCCAACAACTAAGTTATAAATAGGGGTGGACCAGGACGCTAAGTCATCAGATGCACATAGATTTTTTTTGCGAATATAAAGGGTTTTGATTATGGGTGAGCGTGAGGTGGTCTCAAGGGGTTTTGGGCTAAAACCAAACCTCAAACCAAAAGTTCGACTTTACGTTTTTTAAAACCCAACCCCAAACCAAAAGTTTAGTCTGGCTTTTTGGTTTTTAGTTTTTTTTGGTTCGGTTTTCGATTTTTTCATTAGAGGGCCATATATTCTACAAGTTTGAAATCTTTTTCACACACAGTTACCGGATGAACTTAGACATATTTATTTAAAAGATAAAGACTTTTCAAAGAGGGTAAATATGATTATGATGATATCAGAGTTGCCTCATTGCTTCTTTTGGACTAAAGCGAAAATACGAAATGAGACATCTTTGATAATATTTTTTTGTTGTTAATTTAAATAATTTAAGGGATTTGTCAATAACTAGTTATATCAGAAATTTGGGTATCTGAAATTTGCTATGACGGTTTTTATGTTAGACTCATTATTTTACCCAAGTTTTTCAATTCAGATATCTGAAATTTTTGATAAAAGGTGTCAATTCAGATATCTGAAATTTTGGTTTATTATTAGACCCATTATGGGGCGGCTTGGTTTTTTTGGTTTTAGTTTTCATATATAACCTAAAACCGAACCAAAACATTTGCTTTTTAAAAAATCAAAATCGTGTCATCGGTTTTAGACTTGGTTCGATTTTCTTGGGGTGATTTTTTTTGTTTTGTTGCTTTCCCCTAGTTTTGATGATAAATAAACTTTTTTTGTTTAACTATTAGTGGAAAAAGTAATATATACGTGACATAAAATTTTGGAACCGGGTTCATTTTGAAAAAATCATGAATTTTTACAAAAAAACATATTACGCGACCAACATCCACCTGATTCCCGTGAACCCCCGAGAACTCCCCTAGGTCCGCCCCTGGTTTGAAGTAAAGCTCTAATTTTGGTTGATAAAGTAATAAGATTATAATGGCCATTATGTTTGTTTATAACTTTATATTATATTTTTCAGACGACTTTTTTTAAGACAGTTTTAGATTTTCCATACTAATAAATATTAATTAAATTTCTTTACATTATGATGACATGGTATCTGATGTGAACAAAAGTGATCATGTGAACATATACAAGAGCTCATGGTTCAGACAGTGGTACAGTTTGCTAAAATTGCTTAGTGTCCTCTTGCTTAAAAATTTGCTACGATGGCTTTAGTCATACCTTTTTATAAATCTCTGCCTACCATCAATAATGCATTTACTATATGATGTAATTGAGCATTTACTAATTTCAATAATGTTACATGATAACATCAAATATTTAATACTTTTTGGTGAAAAAATACCCCTCTATATTACCTGCAAATGTTTTCACTACACATCAAAACAGAAATATTTTCTATCATTTTTGTAGTTTCCAGGTGAAATGCAGAAAGTGACAAGAAACTAGAAAAAAAAACTCAAGTGTAAATATTGAAGAATGTTTACGGCGCAACACCAAATAATAGGTTACGCCGAAAACATAAATTAAGCAAGTATGAAGATCAAGGACAAGATTACGGCGTAACACCATATCTAGTTACGCCGTAAACATGAATTTGGAAGGAAATCTTACCATAGATAGAGTTATGACGTAACACCTCTTATGGTTACGCCGTAACCAAGAAGATAAAAAAATATGGAATGAAGATCACGTACTTATGGATATTATTTGAAGATTACGGCGTAACACCATAATCTGGTACGAGCGTAACAAATTGATAAATATGAATCCATGTAAAAGGGTACGACTAACACATTTATAAGTTACGCCGTAACAGGTTCGATAATTATAAATAGAGGCCTTATTCAAGCTATTCCGACATCACTTCCTCTACATCCAATGAGAGCGACAAAGGCTTCCAACATTTAAAATCCCCTGGAGTCCAAGGGAGATCACACTTAACTTATACTTTATGTATTTAATCATTCAAATACGAATCCTGTAAGAATTATGAGCTTTCAATCTATGATTATTTCTATTTCTTGCTGTGTTTCCATTACCATGAGCGGCAAAGTACTTAAAGTGCTGGCCTAGTTATGTAGTTACTTTTGTTATGATTGTTTCCCCTGATTAGATTACTGGTTTCGTTAGATATACCTTGAACTAATCGTGTACCCTAGTTTTGGTAGTACGGGTGGTTTGGACCTGGCTTGCCCTATTATTATATTATCTAGTCACTATGGGATCCATCGAGTACTAGGGAGGATCTATGACTCTGACCCCTAGTGTAGAAACTAACCGGTCATCGCATTTATCACTTAATATACTTAAAAAGCCAAGGAACTCTTTTAGAATCGCGGAATAGTTGGGATTAATCACTACACATGGATATCCCAAACCTCCCTATACGATTTGGACTGAGTCAGAATCGCGGGAAGTATAGGATAGACTAGCATAGCTATATTCAAGTCTATCGACCTTAGAAACCACTAATGAAACCATGGTTTAACATTGCACAGGAAAACATTTTCATAACAATAGTAATGAAGTAACTAGGTTAGCACGTTTTCTCTCCTGCTATCTCCAACTCTTTTAATTTTTAGTAATTTATTTTATTGTTATTTATTTCAAATCAATTCAAACCACTTTTAAAACGTGACATTTCAAATAAAAACTAATTACAACTAGATCTTTGGGACGACCCGATTTACCAGTCTACACTACGTCACGATCGTCTTCTCTCCCTTAAGTAACGTGTTAGTAGACGAGTTTTATTAAATTAAACTTGGTAAAAATATATTTTAAAATAATATGCATCAAGTTTTTGGCGACGTTGTCGGGGAGCTAAAAATTAGTAGTAATTTGAATTTTTGCAATTATGTCTTTTCTCACTTCAATCTATTCTCTAGGGAACATCATGGATGAGGTTGACATTGAAGATCTCACCATTGAACAGTATCTTAGGCTGACACAAGAAAGTCAGACATCTAAAAAGATTGAAGATATGACTATCGCCGAGTACTTAGAACACGAGAAAAAGGTGAATGAGAACCACATCAACAATAATAAATCATATCTTCCTACCTATTTCGGCAAAAGTACACCAACCCATAACCCAATCTTGGAATTTGCTCACTACTTTGATCCTAACCAACCAGGCGCCGAGTCCGATGGTGATTCAGAAGATATGGAGGAAGAGGTTGAATACATGACCGACGATGAAGAAGTCATAAGTGAGCAAAAGGAAAGTAACCATGGGTATACTCAGAACATTCAACACTTTGAAGAAAAGGATGACGTTGATGAATGGTTGAACGCTAAAATAACAAAACATATGGGTATGCAGGGAGTGGAGAACATGAAGGATGCCTTAATTAGCATCATTAAGTCCATTAGATAGGAAATGAAAGATGATATCATAAAAAGGAAATTTAAAGCCTCGACAGCTTGTGTAAATGATGAAGTATCTTCCATCACCAGTAATGAAGTGGACAGAGCAGATGACAACACTCTGAATACTGCTTTCATTATTTACCCGCTTTTAAAATCTTAATGCCACCAGTTTATATCACTTATACATGTTATTGGTTACTACCCCACTATAGTAATGAGATCTATGCTTTTGTTATTTGCCTGCTTCTACAAACAACCTACTCATATATCTGTCAAACAATATCAGTCCAATTGACCAGCTTATACATGCTATTCTTACATGCAGGTTTTAACTTATGTTTTCAATTCACGTATGCAGGCAACCAACAAAAAATGTCAGAAACCACTATTGCAGCTTTGAAAATCGGGTAAGAAAACTGCATTCTAGAAGCAAAAGTATATCGAAAATGGATTTCTAAAAGTGTCCCAGAGATGAAGGAACTGGCGTTCTGCTGTATCCTAATGGACAGAGAGGTAACCAATCAAAGTATTTTAAATCATGTAGTCATCATAGCAGATAACATACTAACAAAACTTTTGATGTTTACAAAACAATACAATTCAAGTGAATATGGACATCAACAACATAGACTACTTCGATCCACTGTTGAAGCCACGAGTGGCTTACAGATTCTCAAGCTTCATCTGTGAAAAATCAAAACCGTATCAACAGACACTAGAGAACGAAATAAGTTTGAAATTCGAGAAAATCACAAAGTTTGAAACTCTGACAGGGAAAGAATCTGAATTCCCTGACCACCACTTTGATTTCATAGCATACAACCAGCTACTGTCAAGAGTTCCTTACCGAGATGAAAACTAAAAAATGGTGTATCCAATCCTAACAGGTAACACATAATACAGCTATATTTCAAACACAAACACATATCCAAACTATTACTAACACATATTCAAACTGCTAATACTTAAAATCGCCAGATTACCTGGGATGAGTTAGATCTATCAGCGATGTACTACCCTTTGGAGATGCAAGCACGGCTCAAAAATACCGACGAAAGGTGGACATTGAAAACGTGGAGTAAGGAACCTTCTGACCAACTAGGTTATACCAACAAATTTACACACGACACTGACAAATACAATTATTCTAATGTAGGGGGAACATCACCGAGTTTACAATGTGGGATGACATGGCAAAACAGTTTAACAAAGAAGAGATTCAGAAACTACCACCCCTAGTCATCATTGTTGTCAGCTCTTGCCGAGTTAACAAATATAGAGGTATGTTTAACCATTAAAGATGTTAAACTGCTACTCAGAAACAGAACTGTAATATCATAATGTGCAATGACAGATATACAATTAGCAGCTACCCCTGCAACTCATTACTACATAAACCCACAGGCACCAGAAGTTGGGTATATTTACACGGTGTAAGGAAAACCAGAACTTGAAAATTATATCGTTCAAATACACTCACACATTCTACATCTGACATATACAATCAATGAAATGCATGTTTAAACAAAAGTATAACTTAAATCCGCCTCTTCAAGTGTCCAAATATCGGTATAAAGACCCAGAGCAAGAAAAACGAGGAATAGACAGACTTTGGACATGCTACTACAGCAAAACTCCACAAGCTTCAAGGTTTGGAAAAAAACATCTGAAAACTTTAGAATAACAGCTGCATTTATCAATAACTGGACATCTCCTTTGCAGGGTATACGGTTTACATATGAAGCGATGATCACAAGTGTCAATGAGAATAGAGCCTGGAAGTACGCATCATGTAGCCAATGTAGCAAAGCTTCAACTGAACAAAATGGCACCTACACTTGTAAAGACCATGGAAAACAAGACCTAGTGACTTAAAGGTATGATTCCACACAAAATATACACATACAACTAGCACTACTTCTACTAAACATAAGTCCTGTAACAATAACAATTGACCACAACAAATAGGTACAATTTCAAAGCTACAGTTACCGATGGCACCGCCAATGTACAATTCACATTCTTCACAAATGCTGGTGAAAAAATAACCGGTAGCCCCTGTTCAGAACTCACACAGAAATATAAAGAATCAGGTCAACAACAGTTACCCATTGAGATAGTCAACATTGTCGATAAAAAACAAATCTTCCAATTTCATTACACCCCTTCCAAAGCAAAAGGAGCATACGAGTTCATAGTCGATGACATCCTAGATATTTAGCTAGCAGTCGAAACTCATACTGCAGGTATCAACAACTCAATAAACACATATATTGTAGCAACCTAAACATATGTGAATATAAATGTCATGTCAAATAGCAGGAACACCATCATCAACATCTGCTCTAGCCACAAAGTCAATGGAAAAACAAAAAGAATCGTCCAAAGCAAAAGGAGCAGGCGAGTTCATAGCCGATGACATCTTAAACATTGAGCCAGCAGTCCAAACTCATACTACAGGTATCAACAACTCAATAAACACATATACTATAGCAATCTAAATATGTATCAGTATAAGATGTCATGTCAAATAGCAGGAATACCATCATCAACATCTGCTCCAGCCATAGAGTCAACGGAAGAACGATAAGAAACTGCCAAAGGAAAAGAAAAGACCAGTGCAGAAGAAGGTAAACGCAACACGCGTTTCTTACAATCTGTTTTTTACAGAAAAGATAAAAATGACCCACTATCTGACTCCTACTACACATTCTTGAATCCCAGGGACACCACCACCGAGCTATAGTATGGTCGCAGAGCATCCGAAAAAATAGGAAGGAACTGACACAACACAAGTAAAATCAGCAAAGAGGGCCCTTTTCAAACAACAATCTGCTGAGACCAAGAAACACACAGGATACTAAAAGCTCCAAAACCACTTTAGCCATGACAAAGGTAAGTTCACAGTGTCAAACGACAATTGTCCAGCTGTTTTTGCAATTACTGCTTTTGCCTGCTCAATAAAATAACACCCTAACATCGTTACTTAGCTATCTATGGCACTATAAAACGACAAACTATTAATATCACTAAGTAAAATTACACATTAACTCTACACATACCCTCAACACAAGACATAAAAATCTGCACTGCACATCCATATGAACATCACTACCCATTAAGCAAATCAAACATTACAATGAGAACACAACACACAAAGATAATACTACATAATTAAACACACACTAGGCTCACACGTCCATACACAACGCACTTTTATTTAAATTTTATGTAAACCACACTCAACATGCTCATAGACACACCACCCTAGCAATAGCTTCAATAATTCATGTTACCCTTCAGATTCTCAATGAAAAGATCCTTCTCGCGAGCCCTCAACTCAAACTCCCTTCCAAGTATCTTTGTAACTTCATCAAGTTTGGAACATCTTAGTTCAGCGTCTCTTTCATAAACTCTGCCATCTTTCCCGACACAAACTTTGTGACCAACATGTCCAACTCAGCAACAAAATACTCTATTCGTTCAATAACATCAGTTAGAGTATCACACAATGCGTTAATCTACCATGCTAACCTCTGATCCTCGCCCATGGCTCTCTGACAGAACAAGATGAACTGGGGCTCCCAATCAGCCGTACTAACTGCGCGCCGCAACTCATCACATATTGGTAAAGCTGCCATCAACTATGTTGTTTAAGCTTGCAATGCAAACCAAAGCTACTCACCACCCCTTAAATAGGCCACAACTATACCTCTTTACCCACACCCTCTATCCAGAGCACACCAACAAAAAAAACATCCACAGGCTTTCTGATAACATCAAATATTTAATATTTTTTCATATCAAATTCTCACGTTTATTGCATTGCTTTATATCGTTTTGGTACTTAATTCGTTAATATTTTGTATTTTAGGTAATTTGGGCAATGAAACGAAAAAGATGCGGAAAAACGGATTTTTATATCAAAATCCGCATTATTCATGAGTTACGGCGCAATTGATAACATGATTACGCCGTAACCGGTTACTACACGTGAAATTATGCTGACGAAGAAGTTACGGCGTAACGACAGCAAGAGTTACGCCGTAATTGACCACTTATTACGAAGATTTAAAATATCACTTAATTAATACGAAGATTCAGTGCTGACGAGGCTTTACGGCGTAACATCCAATATGGTTACGCCGTAATCTTTTATTATGGAAATTATATGGTTGCTGACTAAGGGTTACGGCGCAACGATATTTTTAGTTACGCCGTAACCAACATTATCTCTTAAAGAAGGAAAGCCGCGTCAGAAGTGTTACGGCGTAACCAAGTATTGGGTTACGCCGTAAAGTATGACTCATCACAGGGATGAATTGTTATTCATGAAGCCATTGAATTCGGTGGTTTTTTCCTTCTTGTGGGGTCTGACGACGCAAGGCAACAAAAAGGGATTTATTCCCTTTTGTTAGTCAATGCAGCAAGTAGAAAAGGAAGCAGGTAGCCTGCCTGCTTGATTCGGGTATACGGCGAACCTTTTCGGGGTTTGTCATAGAATTCAACTAGAAGATTGGGAGCATTATTTCAGCATGATTTGTACATGGTTCTTCAATAATTACAGTTTGATTTCAATTAATTATTTTTAATAATTTATTTTGTCTCGGCTTAATTTGTTGATTCTTGATATTTATTATGTTTAATTTTACTCTTGTCATTTAATTTATTAATTATTCCTTGGTTAATTATTTTTGATCTCTTTGTTTGACTATTGTTTCGTTAGATATTCCTTGACTATCGTGTAACCCTGGGTTTTGGTAGTACGGGTGGTTTGGACCTAGATTGCCCCATTATTAGATTATCCTGTTAATATGGGATCCAATGAGTACTAGGAAGGATCACTAACTCCTTTTGTGTAGGAACTAACCGGTCATCGCACTTATCACTTAATATACTTAAAAAGCATATGAACTCTTTCAGAAAGGGTTAATAATATTTATAGGTTATTAGATATGTTTTGGGAATAGTTGGGATTAATCACTACAACCTGGATATCCTACCTCCTATACGATTTGGACTGAGTCGGAATCACGGGAAGTATAGGATAGACTGCATATGCATATTCAAGTCTATCGACTTTAGAAACCACTAATAAAACAAGAATTAGACATTGCACTTGAGATCAAGATAATTAAACCTAGGATATATAATTAAGTTAAATGGGTTCTTCTTCTTAGTAGTTTTCCACTATACCATTTCCTTTAATTGATAAAACCAGTTTCATTCCTTTCATCTATTCTCTTACAATTTAATTATTCAAACATCTTTTAAACGTGACAACCATTTAAACTCATATTTAGACCGCCTTTTAACTCCTGGGACGACCTCAGATTTACCATAACTACACTACTCACGATCGGGTTCTCTGCCTGTTAGTGCGTTTGTAAGGTGAAACGAGTTTTATAAATTTAAAACTTGGTAAACAATTATTTAAAAGAAAATACGCATCAAGTTTTTGGCGCCGTTGCCAGGGAGCTAATTAGGTTTTAAATTTGAGTTTTGTATATATTTTATTTCAGTATTTGTTTCCTTGTAATAGCACAATCTACTGTTATCTCTTGTTTGATTTTTAAAAAAACATAGAAATGGAGCCTGACATTGAGAACATGACGATACGCGAGTACCTTAAGTATAAAGCTGTGAAAAAAGGAGATTATAAGATGATGTTCGATCCAGAAGAAGTCCAACACATTATGAGATGGATTTTAACTCTTTTCACCGGAATAAGAGTAATACTTTTTACTATCCGTATTCTCATTACTTACCTACTCTACCTGTTCAACCCTATCCTAAGAATTATTTAGTATCTACCAAGGTAAGCAACGATGTTGACATAGAAAACATGACTATCGCCGAATATAATCTATACGTTGCTAAACAAGGCCTAGGAATAAATCCACTCAGTAATCATTCCTATGGTTTCACACCCTAATATTTCGCTCAACCACAACAAACACCTAACACTAGTAAGAAGGATTCTGACTTTGATAAAATTTTGGATGACTTATTTAGAACAGGAGCTGAAAACATAAAGCGAATGGGGCATAATGTAGTTTAGGATAGTATTTGGGAACATGATGATGATTCGGAGGACGATCAGGAGGAAGATGATGATGATGGGGATACTTTTGATATGTGGGATATTACGATCGAGGACGTAGAACGGATTAGGAAAATTTTTAACGTCCCTGATGAAATAGACGAAATCGTACAACCTTTGATCCCAAAACCCATCCACACCACACCTCCTAATGATGATTATGTAGCACCGGCTACTAAATTAATGTTGGACGAACTTTTGGAAGAATTCGTAGATGAGATCTTGAATGTAACTATGGTTGACGTGGAGGCTGATTTTAATCCTACTAAGGATCTAGAAGAGCTTGAAAGACTTCTAGCTAGGAGACCTCACTTATCATTAATATCGAACCTTTCATTCATACTCAACTAATGAGTCTCTTATATGGAGTGTTTAAAACATCTAAACCATGTAAGGTAGATGGGGACATTATATCTCCTGGAAGGTATGTTTTCTATTTATTATTTCCCTATCCCGTTGCTTACTTACACCCTAAGGGTGTCTATTGCTACTTCCACCCACACTTGATTCCAAGTGAAAGGATGGACACCCGGTTACCTAGTAAATAAGGGTGGAGTCAAGCTAGAGACTCAAACAAAAACAAGCGCTTCGTGGGAGGCACCTCATGCCTATCTTTTAATTTATGTTTTGTCTTACTTAATTTCAATTTTTGCATATTAGTTGGTTTGTATGTTCCTTACTTGGTTTTGCAGGGGTATAACAGCATGGAGAAGAAATTCGAGGTCACCTAGACTCGTAATTACGTGGTAATGTTGCAGCAATTACGGCGTAACCAACATAGTTACGCTGTAATCATTGGGCTTACGGCGTAATCTTTTCCATGATTACGCCGTAACTAAACTTAATCCAAAATTTTCAAAATGGTCATCCACATAATTACGGCGTAACCCTGTCCATGGTTACGCCGTAATCCCTTCCTGAAAACCATTAAATTGTTTGAAATTTTACAAAACCGTGTATATTGGTAAATGAACTTTGTGAGTATATTTTCTGGAAACCCTCACGAGACTTTACTCGTCCACTTGGGCCACCAAGTGGTTTAAAAGGCTTGTTGCATATGCTAAATACAACCGTGATTTCTACGAAAAGTGAGTTAGGATTGTATTTCTTGTATCATTATCCTTTACATTTCATGCTATTATGCTTTTATCCGGATTTATGCTTTTGGTATTAGTCTTTCTTGCAGCCATACAGGTTGTGCACATGTGGTGGTGCTTGGATACTAAACAAGCTGCGAGGAAGCATCGCGAACTGGACTAGTTGGATGCTATACAGGTGATTGGTAAAGTTGCCTGTGATGTTGAATATTATTCGTGAAAGCAGACTTGGTGTAACATCCGAGAATTTTTGAAATTTCGAATGACGATTTTACCCTTTGACTTTTAGGGTCTGGCTTGACTTATAAGAACGACCATCTAAAGCACGTTTTCATTATTCGGACTCTAAAGCAATTTGATGTAAAACGACCTTCCTGACAACTTTTTAGTTTTGACCGAGACCCGAAAACAGTCAGAAGGTGACTGAAATGCCCTGACAAAATTTTAGAATCAAGAACGAGTACCGACACAAAAATAATTAAATTACATTTAATTATCACGTTTTATTAAATAAGAATATTTAATAAATTATTTAACATTTTATTCAGTGACGTTTGTTGAAGACGCAAATATTCGAGTAAAAGGATCATTTTACGGACAAGTTTATCGGAAATATACAAAATAAATAATAAACGTTTTAAATAAATTTTATAAAACGTTTACGAAAATTAGTCGAGTGAATACTCATTTTTATCAGAAAAATGATTTTGGAAAACAATGGCGCAATAGTTTAGTATTTATGAATCGTCCGGTTAAGTGGCTCTAACGAGCTCCGAAACCGGATAGTTATCAATACTATACTAAAAATTAAGACAAAATGAACCCTTAGACTATTGGGGTATTATTCATTTCCTGTTTTAATATTTTTTTTTTTATATAAAACTTTATATTAGTTAAAATTCATTTTCCATCTCATATAAACACACACACACCTTTATCTCTCTCCCCTCTCTCATAAAATCCGGCCACCGCCGGCCACCACTCGACCACCGCCGCCGGAAAACTTTTCCGGCGAGTTTTCCGGCCAACACCAAAGATGCTCCTCATCAACGGATCTACTCGATCCCCTATAACACTCGCCACCACGCGCCGCCCATCCTCGGCTGCCTCCAACACCGACGCACATTTCTAACCTCCATCTCCATCTCCTTGTTCGCTCTCTCTCAAACAGGGTGCGTTCGGGTTTGACGAAACTAAAAAAAGGGTGCGTCGTTTGTGTTGGTTATTAAACAACACAAGGGTGTTGTTTCGGTGTCTTAGCAACAAGGGTGCGTGTGGTTTTATTATAAGCACCAACAGGTGCGTTGGTTTCATGTGTAAAACAGCCACGAAGGGCGTGTTTGTGTCTGTGGTGAAAACCACCACGAGGGTGGTGGTTGTTTCGACAAAGAAGCCCATAAGGGTGCGGCTGGTTGGTGTATCGACAGCCCTTGCGGCTGCGTTTGGTTTATAAAACTCCAAAAAGGGTGTGTTGTTTGTTGTGGTCCGCGGGTCAGTCACCCACGTAGGGTGCGTTCGGTTGTAAAATAAGCACCGGAGGGTGCGTTGGGTTGGGTAGCAGCCACCCAACGAGGGTGTGTTTGGGTTCGACATAGATTAGGGTGCGTTTGTTGGTATGTCAGCAGCACAGGGGAGCGTTGGGTTGTGTAACAACAGGGTAGGGTACGTTTGGTTTTGTAGAAAACAACTAGAGTACGTTTGGTTTTGTTAGCAGCCGCGGATTAGGGTGCGTTTGGCTTTCTTATTTAGCACCTAGGGGTGCGTTTGATATTAAAAACAACATAAGGGTGCGTTTGGTCGTGGGTTTAACAGCCGAAGAGGGCTGTTTGGTCGTTTGGTTCATCATAAGACTAACAAGGGTGCGTTTGGATTTGCTGTTAATAGAATAGGGTGCGTTTGGAATCTGAGTTTAGCACCACGAGTGCGTTTGGTTGACTGTGAAACACCATACGGGTGCGTATGGCTGTCGAGACAGCCAGGGGGTTTGATTGGTTTGATAATCAGACACAAAAGGGTGTGTTTTGTTTTGCACCATAAATATATTAATTGTTTCATTTATTATCGATTTAAAGTATATGTGATGAAATCTGTTTAAACTTGTGACGTCTAAGTAAAATATGACATTAATATTTAAAACGGGATTGATATTAATGTATAAGCAATATTAAATGTATTTTAGATGAGTTTTGAGCTAAAAACGGACTTTGGCGCGTTTTTATAACGGATAATTGTGAGCAGAAAACGGAACATGAGATTCGGGATTCGGGACTTTGAAAAATCAGACTTTGGTTTACAAAATATAACTAATTATATTTTGACGGACATTTTGATATAAAACGGGACTTTTAACTCCCAATAACGAAGAAACTGGAGTGAAATCGGAATATACACTTTAGTAGAAAAATAGGTTATTTTTAATATATATTAAATCTGACAGGTTTATTAATTAAAGGATTTGAGCACTTTCGAGTCCGTTTCAGCCTTCCGGCGAAACACGAAAGTTGTTCGTAATGACGTTTTACTTTGCCGCGAGGATTGTCAGTTTTAAAATTAAGACATAGCGGGTCAAAACTAAAGGTCGGTTGATCTATTATTTCAATTAATTATATTTAAGACCACTGTTCGGTTCTAAAAACGGAAGGTCTAAAAATAGTAACTTTCTGTAAATATACGAGACAAGTTATGATTGGACGGAAAACAATATATATACATATAATATACTAAGGGTTAAGGTTTAAAGACGCGCAAGTGGATTTCTCATCACATGTATATATGTATGTATACATATTAAAATATGTATGATTTCGTCGTTACGATGTACGCATCGTTGATCGTATTTAATACGTGTATTATAATAGAGCGACATAATTATAGGTCGTGGCCGAGATCGTTGCAGATTCGGTTGTGATTTATTTGGATTATTTGATCGTGGTCTTTGATCAAGGTGAGTTTATAGCCCCATGTCTTACTGGTTTTACATATATTTTTGGGGTGAGAACATGCTTGTTTACAAATGCATTTACATGGTTGATTACCTGTTTGGTTTACATACTCATTTATATATCTCGCGAGGAGATACAATACTTGGTTTAATTTTTGAACGTAAACACATTCTATACTTTTATGATTATGGATTAGCTTAAGTTGCATGAACTGTTAATTACTCGGAGGGTAAGCGCGAATGTTATAAGATAGATCTATTTGGGATTGACAATCCCCGTTCGGGTGACTAGCTATCACTGGGAACGAACGTTATACCATGTCGGATTACGATTTGATTGGCGCCTGCGGGGCCAACAATCATTACTGCCCGGGTGTTCTTGGAGGGAACACCCATGATGGGAACACATTATTTTATTTGCATTAAGGCCGGCGGGTGTTCTTGTGGACGGGAACTCCACCCCTACGGGGAACACATTATTTTTATTACTGGGGGGGGCCCTGGGTGTTCTTGGATGGGAAAACATACTGGATGGTGTTTAACATTTTTTCGGTGGTTTTTGCCTTTGAATAAAGTGGCATACATACAAGTCTTACGTTTTTACAGCACGCAGTTTCATGAACTTAGAGTAAATCGTAGTCAAGTGTTTTATACTCACATGGATATTTACGTTGCCCTTGAATAAAGTGGCAAATTGCATACTGAAATATTTTTGGTTAGAGTGACATTAAATTGGTTCATGCATTCTTTATAAATCTTTGGGATAAGATTGGTACTTTTGGTGACATAAAATGTGTCGTGCATTCTTTATAAATCTTTAGGATTTTTACATGGTACTGTGATGATACAGTGGACAAATACATTCATTTGAAACTTACATTTATATTTAAACTAATCTATGAACTCACCAACTTTAATGTTGACACTTTTAAGGCATTGTTTTTCCTCTCGGTGAATTAGAGTGCTTGGATTTATTTGATGGTTCTCAGGTGAATTAGATGCTTAGATTATTTGATGTGCATTGGAGTCTTTACATTCAAGTTTTTCATGGTGATGCAATTATGGGACAACTATTATTTTGATTTCAGAAAATCAACGAGATTGTTTTACAAACGACGCTTTTTAGAGGTCGTTCTCTTGTATCTAGCGCTGTGTATTATGAAGTAGCATCCCATGTGGTATTCCGCTGCGTTGTGATTTTCGGGGGTGTTACACTTGGAGCATGGCTTAGAGCATGCCGTCTCTTCATATCACCGAGCAAATCCAAGGAGTAATCTGTTCCATTTCTAACCCTTCCTATTTAAATTTTATATGCTTATGTTTGGCTCAAGTGGGGGAAGGGATTAGAAATAAACACCCATTTGATTATAATTGCCTTTATTTTTCTAGTTTATTTTGAAAAATGTTTCATTAATAAAATTTTGACATGTTTTTTATTATTTAACTAGTTAAGACTATACTGAGCACACCTACCTTATAATTCCATTGTGTGAGGATAAGCCTTTTCGTTTTCCCCTTATACATAAATTCATTAAAAATAAGTGTGCCGATGGTTGTAGTAGACTTTAGAACTTGGCCTGGTATATCTTTTCGAGACCATAATAATGAGCATTGCACCTAGTGTAATCGGTGTAGCTGTAATAAAGGGAAATTTTAGGATTAACCCTAAATAGCCCATCCATGTTATGTTTTGTATATTGACTTTTCACACTGATTAGTCAACCCTCCTGTTAAACCCCTTGTTGCACTCATCTTTAGTGCAAGATACCCCTAGTACAACCTGCTGAGCCTTTCCTTTCATTTTGTAACCAAATATATGTTGTTTCGTTACACCTATCGTCTTAGCCTACCTTGTAGTTTCTTAGTCCATGATCGGGGAGTTGCTGGTTAATTTTGGGTTTCACTGGTGGAAGTTGCGGGTTAGGATAGAGGGTATTTGAAGAAAATACGGGTTTTGAAGATAGTTGATCTTAAGTGGGGGGCGCTCATGTATATATGTGTCTGTATTATGATTTATTGTATCCTTGTCTTGCATCAAAAGAAAAAAGAGAATAAAGAGCATGTAAGCAAGTGTTTATTAGTCAGCTTATATATCGTATAGTGATAGTATTTCCGCCTTGTCCAGCTGGCGATGATTCCGTCTTTTTAAACGGATAGTTCTATCTCTCCTTTCTATTATAAGTCTATTTGTACAATGAGGGCATTGTACAATTCAAGTGGAGGGGGAGAGAGAAAGAAATGAGGTATTTGGTGAGATTATGTGCTATTTTGGCCCAAATTTTCAATTTTTTAGCACATAATCATTGATGATGAAGGCCGAGTTAATGCATCACACTACATTTCATACGCATTAACTTGTGTATTGTGAAGACCCCTTGACTCTTGACCCTCGTTTTTACCTTATGGGATTGAATGAGACCAGTGACGGGGAAATTATGGATTTAGGAAACGATTTGTTTTGTTTTTTTATTTAACAACAATTAAATGTGCATCCCATGTCTTTATCCTACCATATATTATTCTTCGTCCTAACCCGTTGTTGAACACGAATTAGGATGAGATCGAATCTCGCATATCTATTTCGTCGTTACAGCCATGTAGGTGTAATTCAGCCACCTTGTTGGTGTGGTACTTTGGGTGAAAGATTGTTTGAATGATCAAAACCCCGTAAGCCTTTGTGTTATGTCAACCCATTTGCCTTTTTGAACAGTTGCATCTAGACTCTAATGGTGAAGCTTGGTATCCTGGCCAAGCTTATGATAGAATACTCGCCATGACTGAGCAGTTGAGTGATCACCAAAAAAGGAACACATAGATTAGTGAGAGTATGAGTGTGATTCATTTTTCCTTTCGTGAGGTACTCGGTTTAGAATTTTCTAGTATAAGCGATTTTTAAATTCATATCTTCCTGGGTAACTAGGGAGATATCTTTTTGAAAATTATTTAAAGGTTCTACTTGAGGGCAAGTAGAAGTCAAGTGGAGGATATTTGATAACATCAAATATTAATACTTTTTCATATCAAATTCTCACGTTTATTGCATTGCTTTATATCGTTTTGGTACTTAATTCGTTAATATGTTGTATTTTAGGTAATTTGGGCAATGGAACGGAAAAGATGCGGAAAAACGGCTTTTTATATCAAAATCCGCATTATTCATGAGTTACGGCGTAATTGATAACATGATTACGCCGTAACCGGTTACTACACGTGAAATTATGTTGACGAAGAAGTTACGGCGTAACGACAACAAGAGTTACGCCGTAATTGACCACTTATTACTAAGATTTAAAAGATCACTTAATTAATACGAAGATTCGGTGCTGACAAGGCTTTACGGCGTAACATCCAATATGGTTACGCCGTAATTTTTTATTATGGAAATTATATGGTGGCTGACTAAGGGTTACGGCGCAACGAGATTTTTAATTACGCCGTAACCAACATTATCTCTTAAAGAAGGAAAGCCGCGTCAGAAGTGTTACGGCGTAACCAAGTATTGGGTTACGCCGTAAAGTATGACTCATCACAGGGATGAATTATGTGCGAAATTATCATAATGTTTCACTTTACACCATAAACTCCAGGGACTGAATGTGTACATGGGCCAAACTTATATTATATTATAAAATGGGATCAATTGTTATTCTTTTTTTCATGAAGACATTGAATTCGGTGGTTTTTTCCTTCTTGTGGGGTCTGACGACGCAAGGCAACAAAAGGAATTTATTCCTTTTTGTTAGTCAACGCATCAAGTAGAATAGGAAGCAGGTAGCCTGCCTGTTTGATTCGGGTATAGGGCGAACCCCGCCACGAGATCTAACTAGAAGATCGGGAGTATTATTTCAGCATGATTTGTACATGATTCTTCAACAATTACAGTTTGATTTTAATTAATATTTTTAATAATTTATTTGGTATCGACTTAATTTGTTGATGCTTGATATTTATTATGTTTAATTTTACTCTTGTCATTTAATTTATTTAGTATTTTTGGTTAATTATTTTTGATCTCTTTGTCTAACTATTATTTTGTTAGATACCAAGTTCATCGATTTCATCACATAATTAATACTTGATCGAAACTCTAAACTAACGAACAATAGTAACACAGAATACTTACAACGCTATATTTAAGCAAACGTCGGACTCGATTCGTTCCCTGTCTTGCTTTGTGCAGAACTCTCGAAGCCCCGTAACCAAAATACCAAAACTTAGAAATATGCCCCATTGCATGTGAAATATATTTTTTGTCGGAAAACGAAGAAATGACTAGGGATACGGAAAATAAAAATTGATCGAATTCATTTAAGCGTTTTCCGGCGACCATATGCGGTCACCGGCAGCGGTGGCCGTGCGGTGTTGTGGTGGCCGGTTGTGTGGGAGAGAGCACACACAAAGTTGATGTTGTTTTGATTATGTATAAAATGTGAATTAAAAATCCAATTGGAAGGGTACTCTTTTTACATTTGGTCTCTTCAGACTACTAAGAAGATGGAGTAAATATTCGATCGTTTTTTAGTTGTTCGGGATGTTTACTCTCTATTAATTCCCTCATCTTTCGGGTATTTGTCTGATCGGCACCTTTCCGGATCATAGACCAATCTACATGGAAGTGGGTCCCTGATTATGGGCCTATCCCTTTTCGGGATTACCACTCTTGGTTTAGATTACAGAGGCTTCGATCAAATGGTGATGGAAACTTGGAATTAATATTGATCTTTGATGATAAAAATAAGATGGTTCGAATCAAGAAGTAAATCTACAAATCACTTAGAAAAAGGGAAACCGTTCATTGGGTTTAATGATTGCAAAAAGAATCAATCTGGTCTTCTGTGGACCTCTTTTCCAAGCTGTGATCATAGTTAACAGATTATTGATCAAGGGGGCGTAATTGATGATATTCTTCCCTGACGCGTTATCTTTAATTAAAAAAACATTCATGATATTAAGTCTTCCGACTCTCGTACACTAATCAAAAGGCTAAGATCAGTGCTTATTGAGGCGATGAAAATCAAATATTTATTCATGGAAATCATTACTCGTATAACGAGCCAAATTTTGTGGCTATTAAAGTGTTAGGTTTATGGCGAATGTGGAGATCCCGGTCGATGTTCAAAGAATAATTTCGTTGCATTTGCTAATCGTTTCGAGCCCCTGGCTGCCAACAGATGTAAAACTTCTAACTAATACATTCCACTAATCGATTGTCTTCTGCCAGTTGGACATGTTGGAGAGTCCGATCGTCCAGAGATGAGAGGGTGCGTAATGCTGTGTGGGGCAGTTGAAGAATAAATCTCCTGGACCAAGACGGGTATTCACTTTTGAGTTTTTTCGAAAAGTTTTTGGGACCAAACTTTAGGACTCATTTTTGTGCTGCTGTGGAATTCGGTTTTTCGATCATAGTTCATTTTCTAAGAGGATGCAACTCTCTTCATTGCCTCTTATTCCGAAAAACCATGATCCTAAGTTCGTAAATGATTATCTCCAAAGCCTTGAATCGAGTCATTACAAGGTTGTCACTCAAAAATTAGCCACCGACTTTCGTCATCATCTCTGGTCTTATATCGGCATGTTCAAACTGCGTTTCTTCCTAATAGCAAATTCATGATGGCCCGATTGATCAGAAACGAATTACTTTCTTGTGCAAGCATAAGAAACAACAAGCCAGATGATTAAAGTTGATTTTGCAACGGCATTGATTCGGATAAGTTGGGATTGTTTTAGCAAGATGTGCTTAAAGCTTTTGGTTTCGGTTCCAAATGGTGCTCCTCTGGATGTCATGTATGTTTAGACACTCTGTAGTGGCTTCCGAAATCCAATTTCCTTTTGGTTGAAGGCAAGGAGATCCTTATGTTCCCACAGACCTTTTTATCTTACTTTATGGAGTCTCTTCATCTTTCGAGTAATTCTAGGGCCATCGGCGGGGCTTTTTAAGGCATCAAAATTGGATCGTCTCTTAATATTCCCATCTTTTTATGAGGAATGATGCTGTCATTATTGGTGAGTAGGTCTAATGCTAAACTCTCTGGTATACTCACATTCTTCATTGTTTTTCTTTGTTTGTACGGCCTCATCGAAATCAATCTTAAAGAAAAGTCACCCATCACTTTGGAGTCTGGGTATTCGAAGTGAGGATGTTATGCTCAACTTTATATTTTGGTATGTTCGACTAATGAAAACCTTTTAAATACTTATGGGTGATGGTTGGGAGGTAATAGCATCCCTCTGTCAGGCAGATGGGACGACACGATGGTAAACTTAAGGCTTCCCCGGCAAATCTAATTGGAAACTTAAACATTATCTGATGGAGGAAGGCCTTACTCTTTTAAAGTCGGGTCATGGGTCGACAGCCTAGTTTATAGATATGTACCAATTATAAGGTGCCTAAGTTCCCCCCCCCCCGGTTGTGTTACAAAGATGGATTCCAACGTAGAAATTTTTCAATGGTGTTCAATGCAACGAGAGGAAAATTAGTGTGGATCAAATGGCCAAGGTTCTGCGTCCAAGGAAGTATGGAGGATTAGGTGTCATTAAGTTTTGTAAATGGCTTATTAAATGGTGGCGCGGATCCTTTTCAAATGGGGTTTGGAGATTCATAATCACGGGATAGATTCATTGTGGTGTCGTCTCATCATGTCTAAGCATGGCCTCCTCAAATATAAAAATTAATCTCCGTTTCGTTACGTCGAGTCTTGAAATCTCAACTATTCCGGAGGTGCATCTGCTTAAAGATCGTGGTGTGACCTGATTTCTCACTGTCATATTCGTGTGGTAATGTTTACGGCACGTAATTTTTGGAATGAAGTATTGGATTGGTGACACTCAACTTAGTGTTATTGTTTCCACAATTATGCTTTGGAGATTAAAAAAGATTGTACGTGGGCTAATAAACTGCAATTCTCGTAACCTCTTCTCTTCGTCGTTCTGCGTTAGAGGAGGGGTTGAATCATACTCAATTAGCTCATCTTCAAACATAATATGAAGGGACATTGTTGTCTAAATAAGGAGATAGATGGTGTGGGATTAAATGGGGAATGTGTTTTTTTCGGGTCAAAGAAGTTCGCATTCTTCTTGATGATTGTTTCTTGCCGAAACCCCTACTGCTACTCGATGGGATTAAATATGTTCCTAATAAAATAAATGTATTTGCTTGAAGGGTTTTTCCTGATCGTTGCCCTACTCGATCCAATTTATATCATCGTTGTGTCCTAGTTTCTTTGATCTTTTATTCCGCTTCGCTCCACTGACATAAGATTCTCGCACTTGTTCTTCAGTTCAGATTGGCTACGATATCGTCAGCTTCGTATGCCGCGTGGTGGAATCTATCATGGACCCCACTTTGGAGTTCATATGCTGATTGGCTAATTAGTATCAATTTCCATCACATTAACGCTCTAAAGTTAAAGATTTCTTGAAGGAGATTCTTTATATAACTTGTTGGAGCGTATGGAATTTTTCTAAATCAGTTGCTCTTCTCGTCGAAAGCCCCTCGTAAAGATGTTTTTTTGACGATATTTGTTTCGCGCTCTTTCACTTGGTGCCTTATCTGAGATGTAATTGTACTTTTTAGTTTGGATAGTTTGTTTGCAACACCCCTATTTGATCTCTTTGTAATTCTTTTTCTAGCTTTTTGCTAGTTGGTTTTATAATAGTTGTCGTTCTAAAAAAAATGGTATATTTATAGTGTGTCACTTTGGTCACTTGACACAAATAGTCCTCCCCTCTTTTCTCTTTTAGATTTTTGACACGTCTATGTTTATTCTAAATAAAACCGCACCATGTGGGTCACGGAGAAATACTACTTCGAGTGCAATTATAATTTTCGTCAAACATTATTTTTACTTATAACAAAATTTAAAAAAATGTGTACATTATAAAACCTCAGTTCGCACAGAGTACCAAGGAACAAAGACACGATTGTAAAAATAATAAATTTCAAATTTCCTTTCGAAATTAAAATACGAAAAAATATATTACGATAAATAAAATTTTAAATGTACGACTGTTTGTTTAGAAAACTCCCAAATAAAACGAATGCAAACAAAATTATTTCTACCGGCAATTTTGGGAAAAAATAAAAGTCGATGTCTTACGTAGAATTCGCCGGTTCTTTGTAAACGTCACGTAAACTACAAATGTAAGCCCTAATTCTCCCGGTTAGTCGTGAGTTCATATCTCAACATAAAAATGAAAAATATAATTAATACTCGAGAATAAAATAACGACCTAAATTTGACGGATTGTCACAGCATTTCCCCCTAAAAAGGATCTTCGTCCTCGAAGATCAATTCGTCTTGTCGTCCATTTCTTATTAAAATCAAAGAGATGAGGATATTTCCCTTCCACTGTTTGATCCACGCCAACCCAAGTTTATCCGGTCCACGACTCTAGTTCCATCCGAAACTTGAACTATAGGAATCACGACTTTGCTTTAAGTTGTTTCATCTTCTCTAGCCCATGATTTGATATGATCTTCGATGACAAAACAACTTCTCGCCGAACCTTAATTTCGTCAAGAGTAATAATAAGATCTTCATCCGATAACACTTCTCATTGTACGAACATGGAATGTATTAAGTATCCTTGAAGCCCTCGGGAAGATTCCAGTACAATGCTCCGGACCTACACATTGATAAAATCTTGAATGGTCCAATATAACGGGGACTTAATTTCCCATGTTTTCCAAATTGAACAACACCTTTCCACGGTGATACTTTCAGCATAACTTTGTTACCCACTTCGAACTCCAAAGGTTTACGTCTCACACCCGCATAACTTTTCTGTCTGCTACGAGCAACCAATAATCGGTTCTTGATTTGCACAATCATTTCTGTCGTTTCACGAATCATTTCTGGTCCTGTGAGTTGGGCATCTCCAACCTCACTCCAACATACAGGCGGTCAACACTTCTTCTGTATAAGAGCTTGAAAGGTGTGTCTTTAATACTAGCGTTGATAACAATTATTGTATGAAAGAGTTGCAGCTCAAGGTAAGCTGTTTTATCCAGTCACTACCAAAGTCCAACCACGCAAGCACGCAAACAGTCATTCCTGTCTCTATCGTTCCTGCCTTGACCATCCAGTATTCAGGATGGGAAGCAGAGGCTCATAACCAAATTCGTCCCAATAACTTTTATGAAGAGGGATCTCCAAAACCTAGATGCGAAAGCGAGGGTCTCGGTCCAGAAATAATCGACAAACGGCACTTCGTGCCGTACGAAACAATCTTCCTACATACATAATCGAGTAACTTCTTCATTTTAAAACGTCTCATTCCATCAAATAAAGTGAGCAGATTTATGTCAACCGGATCAATAAATACCCAAAATCTGAATCAATAACCAGATTAGTGTTCTTGGAAGCTTTGAAATGAAATCCATTGTAATTGCTCACCTATTTTCTAACAGGAATTTTCGGTTGCTAAAGTAATCCTGGCGGCTTTTGGTGTTCAGCCTTGACTTTAGCACATGTCAAGTACTTACTAACATATGTCGCAATGTCCGCTTTTACATTTGGCCACCAGCATAACTCCTTCAAATCATGGTACATTTTATCCGATCCCGGATAAATGAAATATTTTTGATTTTAGGAAGATGTCCAACATGATAGGGGGAGGGATCTCTAGTCCACTCTAAAGAATGGTAACTTATACCACGGCCTTTTAAACATTTCGTACCATCGAATTCTAACTTGAAAATGGCTCCCTTTCGCCAAGAATCCTACGGTACCGATATTACCACCTTGCACACAATCAACTGTGTCACATTCAAATTTGTTCAGGTAAATTGTCATGTACCGTCACAACCATAGCACGCACTCGAATCGGTTCCTTATCATTCTTGCTCTATGCATCAGCGACAACATTTGCCTTCCCCCAGGGTGATAACGAATAACAAATCGTAATCACTTAAAAGTTAATCCATCCACGCTGCTTATATTTAGCTCCTTTTAATCAAAATATATTGTTAGGCTTTTGTTGATCGTGAAAATACCATAACACCTTATTCGTACAAATAGAGTCGCCATAGTCGAGAAGTAAAAACCGACCGCTCCCAATTCCAAGTCATGGGTATGTATTTTCCTCATCTCATTTCTACGTTGTCCTAGAGGAGTACGCAAGTCACCTTTTCCTCGTTGCATCAAAACAGCTCCAATCCTTTAAGGATTAGCATCACAATACACAACAAAGTCTTCGCTTCCCCTTCGGTAGTGATAATAATGGCAACAAGACAATTTTAGCTATCAATGTTTGACAGACCCCTCCTTCGTCTCGTCGCCCCACACACATACGCTTAATTTTACAGAGTGAGTTTAGTTAATGGTTTAGATATTAGAGAAAACTCCTTAATAAACCTTCATAATTACCGCCAACCCAAAAATTCGTCGACACTTCCGTTGTGTAAGTCGGTGCAGCCCAATTTTTTAATGGCTTTGATCTTCGCAAGATCAACATGAACTCCACTACTATCAATCACATGGCCAAGGAATTGCACGGAATCGAGCCAAAAATCACACTTCAAAATTTTTTCACTCCTTAGCAAATTCAAGATAGTCTTTCAATGTTCGATAAGATTCTTCTTATATTTTTGGAATAAAATCAGAAATGTCATCGATGACAACGGGTCGACAACCTTATCAGATACGGCTTGCACACCGCGATCAATTAAGTCCATGAATAACTGAAGTGCATTATTCAGCCCAAAAAGGCATTACTTGAAACTCATAATTTCCATATCGAGTTCTAAATGCAGTTAATTGGAATGTCCAAATTCGGATACGAAAGTTGATGATAAAACCAGACCGGTAAATCAATCTTCGAATAAACACTAGAACCTTGAAGCTAATTGAATAAGAGTCATCAATCCTCGTAAAGGATCTCGATTCTTGTGACAAGCTTGTTCAGTTCTCGGTAATCTATGCACATTCGGAACGATCCATCTTTCTTCTTCACGAACAAGACCGGAGCTCCCCACGGTGACGAGCTCGGTCGAATAAAACCTTTCTCCGATAACTCTTGCAGTTGCTTGGACAACTCCTTCATTTCAGATGGTGCTAAACGATATGGCGCACGCGCCACAGGTGCAGCACCGGGAATAAGATCAATATGGAATTCAACTTGCCTGGGTGGCGGAAGTCCAGGTAATTCATCGGGAAATACCTCGGGAAAATCTCGGATAACAGGAACATCTTTCGGATAGCAGGAACATCTTTAATCGTTTCTCCTTTGATTCTTGTCAGGATTACTTATGAGCTAAAGAATAGCTCCACCAAACCCTTCCTCGATAAACTTTTAGTGGGCCTATAATGTGCAAAAAAAGAAAATCGAACTCAATCGGGAATCATTTACTATCGTCCTTCGATCAACAACGTCTTAACCTTCAAGGGGAAGCCTAACCTTTTTCCTCTCCACACAAAAATATCGCATCATTCGTGTAACCAATCCATCCCAATAACGATATCATAACTTCCTAGTATCAATAACCATTAAATCGATTGGAAAAGAAAACGGTTTAAAAGATTAAGTGTACACCCTTTTCACACATATTAGGTAACTTACTCACAGCTCCATCGGCCAATTCGACTTCATAGCTAGGAATAACTCATAACCTTTCTCGAATCAAAGGAATCAAGAGACAGAGTTAGCAAAAAAAAGCAAAAGTCAACGCGTGATTTACACGGGCGAATTTCGAGTCAAAAGAAAGGCAATACATAAGGATCTGACATAAGACCCCATACCTTTCCTAATTCTTATTCCCCTCTGAACGCATCTCAGAATTTTTACCCACGTTAATCAAAGGAGGATTAGTCGAAAAGAGAAGGAACGAACGCGAAACTTCAGATCGGTATCAATAGTCGATAAATAGATAAGTGTCCAAAGAATTTCATGACTAAAAAAAAATAATAAAGGAAATTAAGAGAGTAAATAACAAATGTCAAGTAAGACGCATCCACAAATAGGTAATTCGATTAGGGAAAAAGGATAAGGGTTACATGATATTTTGTTTTTTGTTATAGCAGATGTCCCTACTTTGTACCACTTGCAAACATACGAAAATCTTGATATTTTCGAATTACAGTGAAAAATTGATCTATCTCCAAAATCTTACGGTGACTATTATTCAACCTTGCATGGCCCCTTCTAAATTATACGTAGGTGCACGACTATGTATAATTTAGGAATAGCAATGCAATCTCATTTCGTCAAACTAATTGTCATCAATAATTACATGTATAAACATGCTTCAATATAAGAATATAACCAAAATGATTATTAACACAAACCGTATTCATAAGTAAGAAAGTAATTACAATGTTACAAAGATGTTTACTAAATAAATTTTATGGTGATAGCAACTATTATTATAATTCTCAATTAAAAATAACTCATAAAAATATGACAATTTAAATTTTACTCAGTGAGATATAAATATTAACTTTAAAAACAAAAAGTGGTTTGCATGAGAGTAGTCAAGAGTAGTTCAAAAATGAATGGTGAAATGATTACAAAATTAAAAAAGGAAAAGAGTATTTAGCCAAAATCATCATGAGATGCCATGATATCGAATGCGATTGAGAATAACGAGAAGAAGAAGTTTAGAACACAATTCAAATCAGAATGAAGTATTCATTCAATGATTGCATCAACAATAGGAAAAAACAAGTTAAAAGAAACAAGAAAAGAAAGATAACAACGACACACGTAGAATGTTGAAAAGAAATCAAAATATAGTCATCTCATTAATCACAAACAGTCTAAGTTGTCTATCGTCACACATTACATGTCACCATTTAATGTTATACAACTCCAAGAACTGGTTCTACTAACTGATACTCAGTTTAGTTAGTGATTTACAAAAGATACTACAAATGATAAACTAATCTACTAAGAGTCACTAGGTGGTCCACCTTGGCTCCGGAAGGACTTTCCGGTCCATCAAAAGCGAAAGATTTCTTCGATTCCTTTCTGGCGGACGCTCCAGTACCTTCAATCATCGGATGGTGGCTTAGGAACAGCCCCAAATGCAAACCATCTCCATATTAAGCTCATGATTCCACCATAAAGTGCATGATGAATCTCCCTCTCCCACCATATCAGGCTCCATACGAGCCAACTCCACTTCATCTCACATTAACCAACTTCTTCGTCTAAGTAGCATTCTCCTTCTCTCTAACATCTTCAACCCTCCTCTAAAACACCACCCAAACATGCTCAACATTTCCTAAATCATGATTAGTTATCCTCTCTTTATCCCCGAACTTATTCTTTGATTTCAAAGGAGCAACTCATATGGCATGTTCCCAACTCAGCTTCCGGTTTGAATGCTAGATCACGTGACACGGGGACGCCTATAAATCACGTCTCAATGCCCAAGGTGCCAATCCACCGACATAAGATGAGTCATGAGCAGAAGATGGCTCTCCTACCTCAAATACACCCCTCGGAAAGTCGCGAACAGCATAAGGCCTTTGGGTAATAGTCCCAAAAGTGTCCTCAGGTGCAACGTCGGCCTCCTTTTCCTCTGACTCAGAATCGGATGATACAGAATCAGATGACTCCGCATTAGGTGGCTCTGCATTAGGTGGCTTAGAATTGGATGACACACCTCCATGTGGCAGGGTTTTGTCACCCTCCACCTCATAAGGAAATATCAACTCAGCATCGTCATCGAGCTCAATCTCAACATCTTTGTCTTCAATATCCTCATTATTAACACCTTCATTTACACCATCATTCTCCTCTAACCAACCAATCATAACACCGGGCTGATGTGGGTCAACATGTGGGGCAAATTGCACAAGCCCATTATTCGGTTCTGTATACTTCTGTCCTGATCTTCTTTAGAGTTTTTATTCATCATCACCATCATAATCAACTAAAATCAACGTCGACACGTAATGTCAACCATTTCGTTGGGATCATGGACATCCACAACTTGAGGTTCGGATTGATAATAACTGGGTATTCATAGGGAATAGCTTGTACTGTTTTGTTAAGAAGGTAGGGTTTCTTCATGACAATTCGCGTCGAATAAAATATCTCGTATTATGATTAAAATAATCACTAATCACATTTATATTCAAAATAGAATGAAAATCTCATATTACCACATATATCTATATTTCCGATATATAAATAATAAAGTAGGTTATATATATATATATAGATATATAATTTAATATATAATCGATAAATAAAATCCTTCACATTCTTGTCCAGTCGGTAATTCGGCTATTTCTATTCACCGTTATAGTCAAAAGATTTCAAAAAATCTTCTTCGTATCATTTTCTTTTGAAAATCTTTTGTTCTCTATAACTTAAGCTCTTTTAGAACCAAATCAATAACACCCCATTTTTCATATATCAGTGGAAAGGTCACTTGGGGTGCTACGTCATAAATATAACAACTCAAGCATAGAAAACGACTCGAAAATAGACGTTTTTAAATACATCATTCGAAATAAAATTTGTACATCTAGGTCCCTAATTGTTCATAAGATCACTCCAACAAGTTTTGCGAGTCATCTTCGAAAGACCTTTTATTAATGGGTCCTTCAAAATATAGAGTTTCATTTATATCTCCACATATCTCCTAGTCCCCGAATTACCCTTCAAGGAACCCCCTACCTTATAAAAAACATGCTAAAAAGTCAACAATAATGTTGAGTGAATCTAAAATCATAGGGTTTATATATAAAAAACCATAAAAATATGTTGGGGTTCCAACATCTAATCTCCGCACACAAGTATCAATTTTCTCACATATTCACATGATATAACGATTGTGGATCAGACAACGTTATATTGGGGGATATTATAAGCCTCAGCAATCTCGAACATTACCATATGCATTATGTTGGGGTCCACAAGGTATGCCCACAATCACCCTCGACTGTGAGTGCATATTATTCTACTATACAACGGCATCAGTTTTGTCATTTCCCGACACTTGACCGATAGCCAGTCGTTCACGGAATTGGAAGAGTGGCAGCCTCCAAATAGTACTATTCCATGTATAAGCGGTATGTCCGATCTACCGTGCAATCATTAACATTCATGATTTCGCGCGAGTCTTTATCTTCGAGTTAATCTAACTTATAATAATCAAAGTACTACATACAATCTCCTTGTGTTCATTTTAAAAAACAACATGTATCCTCCCTGTGGGTTATATAAAAACAATAAAGTGTAAAAATGCAGCTATTAACTCACCATAATCGAACGCCGATAACAAACGAATAAGTCTTAGCAAACGATAATCCCCAAACTCGATCATCGACCAATAATTAGAGTCGCTCGATTAAATATCGAAAAGTATAATTAACGATGCGTACGATAGTATCAACAAAATCATATATATAGTATATAAAATATAAATAATATATATTAAAAATATATTATTAATAATATATATATATATAATATAGTATATATTTATTCATACATGTGATGAGAAATCCACTTGCGCCTTAGCTTCTATAACCCCACAATATTAAGTTACGATCATTCTTTGTTTATACCATTCATTCGTTTAACCGACAACTTTCTATTTTAGAAAAAAAAAATTATTTTTATAAGAAAGTTATCTATTTTTGGAAAGTTACCCATTTTAGTAAGTCTCGTTACCCTCCTCAAGTAATATTTATAAAAATATTTATTTATCCCGTCGAACTTTCGACTTTCAATTTGGTTATTAATTACTCGTATCGATATTATTTTTCGATTATTACCAAAAGTTTCTATTTTTAGAATCTACCTCGTTCGTAAGAACAACTAAGTTTAAAACATCTTACTCGTAGTAATAATAGCATTTTAATTATTTTTATAACGCACTACAAGCTTAATATTAACCCGTTGACTTTCAAAAGTCAACGTTAGACTTTGTTTGACTTTTTTATACATATTTATTAATTAATGTCAGACCCGCTCCAAACGACCCTCTAAATCACATTTTCAGTGAACTCGGACAAAGAATAGATTTATAGCGAAACGAATTCTGGAAAACTTTTTAGTTATAGCCTAGACCCGAACTCGACAGAAAATTACGCATAATGCCCCTGCAAGAATCTCTGAACTTAACTATTTTAATTAAAAACGCCGCAGTTTTGACCTAACGGTTATGACCACGCTAGTATCACGTTTCGTGACTTTGAGGACCAAAAAAGATTTTATAGAAAACGTCATTCCGGACAACTTTCGTGTTTCGCCGGAAGGCTGAAACGGACTCGAAAGTGCCCGAATCCTCCGTTGAAATTCGGGACAGCAAGCAAAGTACCAAAAAATATCTAGTCAAAAACACTAATACTTTTCAGTCTTCGCATCGCCATACTTCTCGTTATGAAGGTTTACGGGACGATCCACTATCGAACAAACGTACGACATAACTTGCCGTACTACAACATTTTCCAGGCTAATATATGAAATTTCGCAAATCACAGACCTCATTAGCGTGCTGCAACCTTCTGCACGATTAATACTTCAAACACGCCAAAAAGCTATTTTTCTTGTACTACAAATTCACCCACTACAATATCTAATATATCCTATACACATATTCATGTCATCACTCCTCCTGCAAATTACAATCTACTAATCGCCGCAAGTTTCATCATTCATCACATATATTAATAATTGATCAAACGCTAAAGATAACTAAACAATAGTAACAACGGAATACTTACAACGCTATATTAAGCAAACTCGGACTCGATTCGTTCCCTTTTCTTGCCTTTGCCGAACTCGAACCGAACCAAAATACCAAAACTTAAAAAAATACCCATTGCATGTGGAATATTTTTTGTGGAAAACGTAAGAAATGACGAGGGGATTCGAAAAATATAAATTGATCGGATTGCATGTAAGTTTTCCGGCGACCATGGCGGTCTCCGGCAGCGGTGGCCGTTGGGGTGTTTTTCTAGTGGCCGGTTGTGGGAGAGAGCAAAACAAAAGTGTGTGTGTTTTATTATGTATAAATGTGAAGTAATGGTATTTTATTAGTGTGGCACATTGTCACTTGACACATATAGTCCTTCCCTCTTTTCTCATATAATATTATGACAACTCTATGTTTTAATTTAAATAAAAACCGACACATGTGGTCTCGTAAGCAACTCTTCGAGACCCAATATTTAATTTTTCGACAAATTTCTTTATTTGTTTTAAAACATTTAATAAAATATATACATTTTAAAACCTCAGTTCGGCTCAAGACAAAGAACAAAGACGACGTTTGTAAAAATAATAAATTTCAAATTTCCATTCGAAATAAAATACGAAATAATTATTTACGACAAATAAAATTTTTAGATGTCCGTTTGTTTATGAAAACTCACAAAATAAAACGAATGCAACAAAATTATTTCTATGGCATTTTTGAAAATATAAACGTCGATGCCTTACGTAGAATTCGTCGATTCTTTGTAAACGTCACGTAAACTACAAATGTAAGCCCTAATTCTCCCGGTTAGTCGTGAGTTCATATCTCAACATAAAAATGAAAAATATAATTAATACTCGAGAATAAAATAACGACCTAAATTCGACGGATTGTCACATATCGCCTTAGCATACCTTGTAGTTTCTTAGTCCATGATCGGGGAGTTGCTTGTTAATTTTGGGTTTCACTGGTGAAAGTTGTGGGTTAGGATAGAGGGTATTTGAAGAAAAGACGGATGTCGAGGACAGATGATCTGCAATTGGAGGGGGACACTCGATGCCCTATGAACGTGGCGTATATGTGATGTTATTTGTATCCTTGTCTTGCATCAAAAAAAGAATAAAGAATGCAAGCAAGTGTTTTATAAGTGCCGATAAACGTACAGCTTATATAGTCGTATTGTGGAAGACAAACTCCGCCTTGTCCAACAGGCAATGATTTCGTCCTTTAATAACGGTTATGATCATAAAAACCCGTACATTACTATCTCACCTTATCTAATATAAGTTTATACGTACAATGTGTATATATAACACAAACTCAATTGTGGGGAAGGGAGATAGAATGAGGTAGTTTGGTAGAAATATGTGCTAAATTGGTCCCAAATTATTTAAAAAAAAATTAGCCCAAAATTTTTGTTCATTGATGATAAGACCGAGTAAAAGCGAATATATCTATGCCACTGTAATGGAGAATTATGATTCAAAACAATGATAAGTCATACGTAATTAAACTCTGTATTATGAAGACTCCTTTACTTTTGACCCTCCCGTTTTTACCTTAATGAATTTGAATTGCAACCAGTGACGAGGAGATTGTGGACTTAGGAAAACTATTTGTGTTGTGTTTTTTATTTAAAAACAATTAAATGTGCATCCAATGACTATAATCCTACACTAAATCTTTCTCATCTAATCTGCTGGTTGTTGCTCGAAATGAGGGAGTGATCAATCATAACATGACTCATAACCTTTGATATGGATGTGAATGAGTGGTTTTGTTCACCTGTAGGAGTAACCTATTGTAAAGATGTGCGCATTTAGAGATAATTACCGTACAGGCCGAAAGCCCTGTTTTTAGTTGGTCAACCCATTTGCCTTTTAACCAGTTATGGCATCTAGACTCTATGGTGGAATAATATCCGTGCCATGCTTATATGATAGAATACACGTCAGACTGAGCAGTTGAATGATCACCAAAATTAAACACAAGATATTGAGAGTATTGAGCGTGAATTCGTTTTCCTTTCGTGATGTGAGCACGGTTTTGGAATTTTCTAGCATAGGTACATTTTTTAACTTCAATATCTTCCTGGATAACAAAGGGTATATCTTTTTGCGAGAATTAATTTAAAAGTTCTTACTTGATGGCAAGTAGAAAGTCAAGTGGGGTGCTATTTGATAACAAACAAATAATTAATACTTTTTCATATTAAATTCCCACATTTAACTTGCACTGCTTTATTCCATTTTGATACTTAATCCTTATATTTTGTATTTTAGTAATTTTGGCAAGAACAGAAAAGAATGAAAAAAAACGCTTTTTATAACAAAAATCCGCATTTATTTATGAGGTTACGGCGAAATTGATACCATGGATTAACGCCGTATACCTTATTACATATAAAAGTAATGTCGACGAAGAAGTTTACTGGTAACGTCCTACATGAAGTTTGCGCCATAAAAGACTATTTATTCCGAAGAGTATTGAATTGATCACAAAATTTTAATACGAAGATTCGGTGCAGAACTAGGCTTTACGCGTAACGACCCATAAGTATAACGCCGGTAATCTATATTTATGGAAACATATATTGTTGGCTGACTGAATGTTTACGGATGCATAACGTGATATAATAATTACGTCCGAAACCATAAATTATCTCTTAAAGATGGAAATGGCCGCATCAAGTGAGTGTAGACTGGTGTAACCGAGTATGGGTTTACACCGAACAAGTATGACTCATCACATGGAATAATTATGTATGTCGAAATTATATTAAGTTTCAACTTTACACCTCCAAAACTCCAGGTTCCAAGGTCGTACGAAGTCGCAAACTATATTTCTACATATTGACAAATAGAACAAGTGTATACATATTACTCGTGGAAATAATTCAATTCGGTGGTGAATTCTATTTGCCGACGAAAGACAACAAGAAGAAAAGAATAAGCAGGTAGCTTGCCTGCTTGATTCGGGTATAGGTTCGCCACGCGATCCAACTAGAAGATCGGGAGCGTTGTTTCAGCATGATTTGTACATGATTTCTCAACAATTACAGTTTGATTTCAATTAATTATTTTTAATAATTTATTTGGTATCGGCTTAATTTGTTGATGCTTGATATTTATTATGTCTAATTTTACTCTTGTCATTTAATTTATTAATTATTCCTTGGTTAATTGTTTTTTATCTCTTTGTTTGACTATTGTTTTGTTAGATATTCCTTGACTATCGTGTACCCCTGGATTTTGGTAGTACAGGTGGTTTGGACCTTGCTTGCCTTATTATTAGTTTATCATGTCAATATGGGATCCATCGGGTACTAGGGAGGATCTATGACTCCATCCCTAGTGTAGGAACTAACCGGTCTCCGCACTTATAACTCATTATACTTAAAAAGCACATGAACTCTTTCAGAGGGGGTTAATAATCTGTATAGGTTATTAGATCAGTTTTGGGAATAGTTGGGATTAATCACTACAACCTAGATAACCTACCTCCTATACGATTTAGACTGATTCGGAATCACGGGGAGTATATGATAGACTGCATATGCATATTCAAGTCTATCGACTTTAGAAACCACTAATAAAACAAGAATTAGACATTTCACTTGAGATCAAGATAATTAAACCTAGGATATATAATTAGGTTAAATGGGTTCATCTTCTTAGTAGTTTTCTACTATACCATTTCCTTTGATTGATAAAACCAGTTTCATTCCTTTCATCTATTCTCTTACAATTTAACTATTCAAACATCTTTTAAACGTGACAACCATTTAAACTCATATTTAGACCGCCCTTTAGCTCTTGGGACGACCTCGGATTTACCATAACTACACTACTCACGATCGGGTTCTTTGCCCATTAGTGCGTTTGTACGGTGAAACGAGTTTTATAAATTTAAAATTTGGTAAATAATTATTTAAAAGAAAATACGCATCATTTTCACTATTCTATTTTTGTCCCCATTTGAGTGTCTTTACATAAAATACCATATGTATGCTATCAAATCACAGCAACAACAAAAAACAATAATGGTTCTCTGTCTTCATCACAATTATACATGAACAGAACACTTCAACACTTTATTGATCACTTTAACACAACACAAACAGTGATTACAAATTATTTCTTAAAATACAAGACAACATACATAAACAAAAAATAACAAACTTACACAAAAAACATCATCACACTAACTCAATATACAACATATACGATACACGATGCATACACGAAACAGAAACTACACACAGCGAACACACTCAGCTCCTGTCAAAAGATTGCCCTCTCTACCCATCATCTAATCCAAAAACACGCCTATGAGAAGGTTCCTCGTCCATCAGCTTAAAAAGGAATGCGTTAGTTTCATGAGCCATTTTATTGGCCTCCTTTTCCAAATCGCATAGATGTGACATCATACCCTCATGTTTCTACATCATCTTTTCCAAAAACACACCAATCTTAGCCGGCACAGCCTCACCCACCACACTCTGGAGTTCCTGAACAAAATACATCCTATTTAGACAAGCCTCATGCGTATCACCAATTAGCCTATTCACTCGAAGAGCAAAATCCCGTTACTCATCCTCAAACTCTTGCAGGTAGACAATCATCATGTCCATCCATCTACGTCCACCAACTGCCTTCTCCAACTTCTCGCACTTTGGTAACCATTCCATTGCTCTGCTATTTTCGTCACGACGGATACACTACTTATACAATGACCACTCTTTAAATAAACCAAAACACAAACAAAACTATAAACCATAACATAGTATAAAAGGAAATAACAACACCACGTATTGCTAACATGTTACCACGTGTCAACATAAACCAACTACTAACATGACAACACTCACCAAGTGTGGGTCAAATCACAACAGGCTAACCATGTGTCACCAAATGACAACAGGCTTCACAGTAGGTTCACCAAAACATCCCAACAAAAGCAACACAAGCCACAATAAAATCACATGCCTGCCACACCACTTGATACCACTTATAGTAAGAAAACATTCGTTCTTTCGGTTATTTCGTTTGGATATGTCTGTCCTTTAAGAACTTATGTACCTTAAGTCATGTTGACTTATTTCCTTTGGTTATTTATTAAGACTTCCGCTGTTTATGCTTGTGTTATGATTATGTATGCCTTTGATGTCACACCATATTTGTAATACTTCTACCCTTTTGGGTCGGGGCGTTACAGAAAAAGAAAATGTTAACATTTTATTAGCCACCGTAACATAACACAAACAGTGATTACACATTATTTTTAAAATAGAAGATCAGATACATGATGCACACGACGCACACACAAACAAATGGCACACATACTCCATTTCTTTGTTTTTTTTCCAGATTACAAAAGTCCCCCCATGTAACTCTGCCTCCCTACTAACCTCTTTGTCCAACGTCAATTCCAAAAATACGCTAGTGAGAGGGTTCCTCATCCATCAACTTCAGAAGAAACGCCTCGATTTCAGATGCCATTTCTCTAGCCTCCTTTCCCAATTCACGCAACTGCCACTCCATGTTCCCCTCTTTATCCATCATCTCCTCCAAAAACACTGCCGCCCTCGCCGGCACAATCTCACCGGACATACTCCGAAGCTCCCGAACAAAAGCTCTCCTATCCAAACAGGACTCATTCATATCACGAAGCAACCTATTCACAGAGAGAGCAAAATCCCGGTGCTCATCCGTAAACTTCTGAAGGTACACAATCATCATGTCCAACCAGTTACGTCGTCCACCAACAGCTTCTTCAGCTCCTCACACATTGGTATTGTCCTCTTTTCGTGAACATAGATACACTCTTTACGCAGGGACCAATTCTTAAATAAACACAAAAAAGAATCAAAACTCAAAACCACAATGAACTTTAAAAAACAAATAAACATACCACGTATCGCAAATATGCCACTCAACACCACATGTCAAACACAACAGATACCAGCAGTTGCCACTACTAAAAGAAAAGCTGCTAACTTACACACTACAATAACATGTGTCCACATATTGGTAACCCAAATCACATTCAACAGGGAATCTTAAATCCCTACTTTTACTACAAAGCATTTGTCCCTATCTTCTTTATATCATAAACAGTAGACAACATAAACTTTTAACGACTCTAAATCAAGAGAAGTAAACACCACATGGATACAACATAGCTAACACTTAGTGACACCGCGGCTTTGCGCTTCTACACAAACACAACACTACACCTTAAAGGAGCAAAACCATAGGTAAGAAACATGTTATTTAATAACGTGTGCACAACTAACATGTATACACAACACAACCTAACATTCCTAAACGAAAGAAGTTTACACAAACAATGACATTAAACCATCTTATTATATCATACAATAGACCCAACAGGTGCATGAAACACTCTGCTCCAAATATCTTACAAAACTAAAAAACAAACAACACACACCGACATTAAAGATAGACTCAATCTAGGCATATAAACGCCATAGCATATTTATTTAACGCAAGACAGACACCTTACAAACCACACACAACGTCTTCCGCTTCCACACTCTAATAAGGTACGTTTCCCACAAGTTTCTGAACGAACAGATCCTTTTCAAGAGCCCTGAATTCCATCTGACTCTCCACCTCACGTAACTGTGCCACCTGAGCATTATCCTTTCTTAGAGTATCGGTTATAAATTCAGCAGCCTTTCCGACAACAACAATTCCTCTAATACTCCTGAGCTCATCTGCAAGATTCCTCCTCTTCTCACAAACAATCAATATCTCCTCACGTAACCTGTTAAGTTTCGTTGCAATCCTTCTGCCTTCATCTGCAGCCTCTCGACAGAAATAGCTTAAAAGATCAGTCCAGTCCGACGAGTCGGCTTTGTAGCGGAGCTATGTGATCAGCGGTTGCGTATCCATAGGTCACTCTTTTAGTCCCTACAAAAATTCTAATAATCAACTATATGAATATGTTACCACTTCCAACTCCTTAAATAGCCACAAACACCCATAAATCTACCCCCTCATCATTACAAAACAATAAGTGCATGTAACCTTTACAGTCAACTATTTGTCCATATGCTCTTTACATCAAAAACAGTAGACAACACAAATGTTTGCTTCTCTTATTCCTCCAATGCCACAATACCACAGATAATGCAATATTTTTCAAAGTAGTCACACCAAACCATCTCTATTCATCTACAGCCTCTCTGAATAAAGCACTTAACCAAAACAAAAAGCAGCATACATGACAATCAATACACACTTAACACATAAGCACGTTACACTCTTTGCTCATTATGTATTATATCATGAAATCACCACAGAAACAGCAAGTGTAAGCAAAACATGTCCATATCCTCAGTTCCACTAGTTTTTTCCCCCTTTTTTATGTTGTAAATTGCTACCCGATGGATAAAGCAAAGCTATCCAAAGACGAAAACCAGATTTTGTTTATACTGGAAAACATTGTGATGCTTAACCATTTTGTTTATGTTACTCATGTGACCCTATGCTTTTAATATAACTGTAATGATCAAATATTAACAATGTGCGTGTACACTAAACTGTGTTATCAACTTTTGGCTCCTAACGAGCATACTCTAAACTGTCACCAGGAATTGCTTAATGCGGCCGGCTCCGACCCTTTATTTATTTATTTTTTTCACCTTTTTCAAACCCGCGCTCCGCGGCGAAGCGCGGGTTTGAAACCTCGTTAGTGTTAATTTTGAGTATACTGTAAATTAAATCTATGTTTATGGTTGTAGTTAATTTTTATTAATTTTATTTGTAATTTATGTTTTATTGCTTTTATATTCGTATAAAAAAATTGATTATGAAAAGAAAATTGATTAAAAATAGCTGCATGTAAACATCTTTTCATTTTTAAAAAAGAAAAATAAAACTCCATATAAACATGTTTTCAAAATTCTCAACTCTTCTTTAAAGAAAAAAAAATTATCTTCTCTAAAAATTTAAAAAAGAAAAAAACATGAATTTTTTTCCCAACTAAACACCACCTAAAAGATTATCAACAAGAAGAAAAAAACACGTAAAAGGAACTTTTCAAAAATTAAAAAAAGAATATTGTGTTTCTATTTCAATCAATCACTCACCAAAAAAACACATAATTAGGAAAACCTTTGTGATCAATCGCAAGAATCACCAAATCGGGGTAACAATTTTAGGGGGGTTGGAATGGGGTTTCTTTATTTAATGGAAAATATGAAATTGGGTAAAAGAAACACTTTGGAATAGATATTTAATGTGGGACTAGGACTTGACAAACTTTCTACACAAGTTGGTTTGGTTTGCCCGCGCTCCGCTGCGAGGCGCGGGCTTTGAAGTATTCTGCTGCAATAGCATAAATATACAGCCGTAATTCATTAATTGTTTTAGTTTACATTTGTATCATATATGTTGCTTTAGTTTACATTTGTGTCATATATGTTGCTGCACATCTGCCTGTTTCAAAATATCAGTCTTTCCCTAGAAGTTATACAAATTAAACTTACAAATCATAAATATGTTTGTTGCATACTGCGTTAGCCACAAATATCACACATCCAAAAACATGAATATATTCTTTTACCATAAACTCGTTAACATCGCGAGTAAAAAGTTGAAGAGAAGCTCATATGAGTCAAATTATAGTATCTTTTACATATCATGCTCAAATACTTAGCCTGAACATGGAAATAGAAATGAAACAGCAGAGATGGTTCATGGCAACGGTCCATTAATCACCTTTGCTACCAAATTTATATTCTGCCTAAAAGAAGTCTTAAATTCTTTTTCCATGTTGTGGATGCTTAAAAATGCTTTGGGATTTGACTGCTTCCTCTGTTTTATCCTGCAATATATAAAGCTTAAGCAAAAATATATACTAAACGAAAACTTATACTACTAGATTAGAAAGCACATATGGAAAAAAGATTCTGCACAACTCTAATAAGTTTGTGATTCATTAGACTCATCACATCCCCAAACGCAAGACTATGTTTCTCAATTAAAAGACAAATACTAAGGATGTTACATGATAGGACTGAACATGTTATATTCAAATGTAGCTAATAACATGAAATAGTTCATAAGGCTTGAGGAAACATCTTGACCGAATAAACTTATAAACACAAAAAATTGTGGCTTTGAGACAATGCATATATTCTTCCATGACTGACTTTAGAAACTACGTGCTCGCCAAAATTATGCATTTATGCCGTATTAAATTTCAAAATGCAGAGTCCAAATTTATACCTTGAAAAGTTGGATAAAAAATACAGGAAGGAAACAGAAAAGAATGCATACCTGCTAGCTTATGTTATTCAATATTCAGTTGAATGAGGCGATCTTCATTTACCAATTTTATCTTCTTCTACCAATTTTAGTTTCACATTAGGGATATTAATCCAATGCAATGATGTTTCCGTGTCACAAACCACTTCCAGTGGACCCTTTACCGATGATGGCAGCTCATGCAGCCCTGTGCACCCTCTCATATAAACTATTTGCAAAGGACCCAACTCACCAACCTCAACTGGCAACTCATTCAGATGTATACAGTCGGATATATCGATGATGCTTAATTTCTGAAGGTTTCTGATTGTCTTTGGTAATGCAAGACCGGTTCAAAAAAGTATCTTGGAATAGCTTCAATCGGCGTAGGAGGCTTGTTCTTGAAAGCAAGAATCCCGAATCTGTTCATGTTGCAAGCTTCAGCCAAAAGCTTCTTGTACGCTTCCCTTTCCGGTGAGCAGTCAACTGGATTCTTCTTGCCTTTATTTGCTACTGTCAACATATAGTGCGCGTAGTCGAAATCCATGGCAGATCTATTCGGTATAAACCTATCCAACTACACAAACAAAAATAAAAACCAAATCAGCGACAAAAAAACCCTTTAAATCAGTAACAAAAAAAGGTAAAAAACCCTTCACATCAGTAAAAAGAAACCTTTTTGTATCAGTAACAAAAAAACTCTTTACATGAGTAATAAGCCTTTTATATCAGTAGTAAAAACCCTTTATATAAGTAAAAAAGATCTTTAATCAGTAAAAAAATATATCATTAGAAAACACCCTGCATATAAGTAACAAAAAAACCCTTTACATCAGTAAAGAAACCCTTTCTATCAGTAGAAAAAAGCCCTTCAAATCAGCATAAAACCCCTTTTAAAATCAGTGAAAAAACAACCTTTAAATCAGTAAAATAAACACTTTACATCAGTAAAGACACCATTTAGATTAGTAAAAAAACCCCTTAAAATCAGTAAAGAAAAGCCTTTACATCATCAGAAACAAAACACCCTTTATATCAGTATAAAAAACCCTTTAAAATCAGTAAAAAAAACAACCTTTAAATCAGTAAAAAAAACACTTTACATCAGTAGAAAACACTTTAGATCAGTAAAAAAACCAGTACATCGTAAGTTAAAGAAGGGAAAAAAGTAATGAAAGCAACATGTCGGATTAGTTGAGCTATGGTGCTTTAAATAAGAAGAATGATCAGATATGAAATTTTGATGACTTTACCTCATCCTTAAGTCCGGTTATCTCATCTTCTGAGTTGACCGATTTTCCATCCTGTGATGAGATGTAGGATAATGACCCCGAATTGATATATCTCATGTTTTTCTGGATTTGCAGGTCTGCAAAATTAGAAATTGTACGTTAGTCTATATTTATTCAGTAAAAACTATAAGACACCCAAGCCCCCAATATAGGCTAACTGAGGGTTAATCCAAACACCCCTAGAAGTAATTTCGGTCATGTTTGCCATCATGCGGTGACTAAGCTTAAGATAATATACAATGTCTATAAGGCTTGTTTCATGACTCAATGAATAAAACGTGGTGCATAACTATATTTCAGAATTTTAAGTGCAGGCTAGGATGACATCTTAGGATTCTATCATTATGTTACCAAACGATTAAGACAACAGTATAAAGAATTCTCAAGATAAAGTTTCTTAACAAACCTATAATCATTGACATCTGTTACTTGAGCAGCATACTTCTTGCCTGTTCTTTCTGCTTATGAGCACAAAGGATAAGATTAGTGCAGATTAAGAAGGCTAAAAAAAGTGAAACAAAAGATGGATAACAAAATTGTTACAAACCTTGTCATCTTCTGTCGAAAATAATTCAAAGCGTTGTTTTAACCGACTATTCGGATGTACGGTAACAGATGAGGCTCAGATTTACGTGTACAGTAGCGGTAGCAAACACCCGACATGGCTGCAATCACACTCTCGGTGTGACTGCCAAGCCAAGATACGGGTGTCAATGAACTACGCGCAGTAAACTAAATGATCATCATCGCCTTACTTAGTAACAATCTATGATACGCTACTTTTGTTTATGACGAACATGACTAAAGGCATGTTATGCTTCAACAAAAGCCACGCCAACGCGTTCGCCAACAGTAACAAAACCAAGATGCATCACATCGTTAGCATATTCATCGAAAGAACACAATCCCTTATTATCCCAAACAACACGTCGCCTTATAATCGCGACTTACAATAATCACATAAGTATAAAAAGTATCAGAAAGAGCAATATTGGCAAACGGCGCGCAAGCATCAGCAAATGCCCGCAAATTAAGCGACCATTAGCCCTCAATCAGCCAGCGACGATGTAAGCATAATCGAACAATGTATATGAGGCTCACACAGGCTAGCAACTGATTAAAAAGGACACGTCCACCGTGGCTGCGATCATTATAGGTCGCCCCGCCAAGATATGGACGATGTAAGCATAATTATAATTCAACAATGTATCTGAGGATCAGACAGACTAACAACAGATTAAAGAGGACACGTCCGCCATGGCTGCGACTATAATAGATCACCCCGCCAAGATACGGATGGTCTCATCTTTAAGACAACCATTGATCCTCCCACAATAGACACCCGCCAAAATACGGTCATTATAAAACAATACAAAAAGCAGGATACATCGGGTGCAATCTAACTATGAGAGTCAGACCCCAACATGGCTGCAAACACCAACTCACGATGCCTTACCCTGCGAAGTCGAAAAGCTTGTAATTAAAGCTACCACGACTTAGCAAATACCCAACAACACACATTATCAAAGCTTATTAAACCCACAACAACCATCAAAAGTGGGCATTGCCAAATACCCAACAATACCAACTGCAACAACAATTGTAACTCCTAAAAAACACATTTTTTAAGAAAAACTACCTTATTTAATTGAAGCCTTATTAAGCCCAGAAACAGTCAGCAAAAGCAAGCATCATCAAATACCCCTAGTTCCTAACACCTAATTTCAGTACAAATGTCCAAACCCTAATTCCAACAAAACCAAGAAATTATAACGAACCCCTAATTCCAAATACCTAATTCCAGTAATTTACAAACCATAAAGAAACCTTATTGAAAGAAAACCCTAATCTATAAATTATGTTTTTTGAGTTCTGTATAAACAATTTGTACCTTCTTCTATGTTAGTAGACGATTCTTAGTCTCAGGAACCCAACCATACAACCAATGAACATATACTGTCATCAGCCACAAGAACCCAAGGAAGCCACCATGGCAAAGTTACCTAACCCAACATGCAGTCAGAGACAGAGAGCAATTTTTAGAGAGAAAGTAGAAGAGATGGAGAGGTTGGTGAGATATGAGTGCGTTGAGAGGTCGACAGTTCTCGAGTAGCCCTTAAGCAGAAAAAGGAAAGGAAATGGAAGCAAAGTCAGTGTAATTTTTCTCAAAATTGGAAGGAAAATGTTTACTTTCTATTCCTTTACTTTTCTTTAGTAAGTAAACTCGAGAACGCAGGGTGTGTGTTAATGGAGAAAGACACGTATACCTAATAAAAGACGGGTTGGGGCAAAGATAGTAAATGCATGGGTCGGGTAAAATGCGGGTCGAGCAACATTAATGCACCCGGCATTCCTGCTAATTGTATTGTTTTATAAATATTTTTTAAGATAAAAAATGAAAGAGCTACGAAAGTTAGGGTTTTTAGATAGATAGTTTACCAAACTATTAACTTTTGTTCGTCTAAGTTACTAAATTTTTTTTTTGTTTATTTGGGTTACTAGACTATCAAAACCGGTTAAATTTGGTATCAAACTATCGGTGACCGGTTGCTAGTGTTAATTCTCAGTTACATTGCCAGCGTGGCATTTGACTTTTGATACAAATAAGTTACTGAACTTTACGAATTTGTTCACCTAAGTTACTAAACTTTACGAATTTTTACACACGTTTTTATACACATTTTTATACACACATTTTTATAAACACGTTTTCATACACACATTTTTAATATACACATTTTTATACACGGTTTTATACACATCTTTTTATAAACACATTTTTATACACACGTTTTTATACACACAGTTTTATACACGGTTTTTGTAAGAGAAGCGTTACAGAAACTACAAGGATCAAAGTGTAACTTATAGAAAGTTTGGGAGTTTATGTTAACTTTAGAAGACAGTTAGTTAGAGTTAGTTTTTCTTTTCCCGCTCATTTCTTGTATAAATACCCTTTACTATTCTTCATTTTCAGTTCAATGAAATCACTTTCACTGTGTGTTTTCCTCTCAATTCATCATTGTCAACAGTTTTATACACGGTTTTATAAACACGTTTTTATACACACATTTTTATACACGATTTTATAAACATATTTTTATACACACGTTTTTATACAAGGTTTTATACACACATTTTTATACACGATGTTATACACACGTTTTTATACACACATTCCTATACACATGTTGTAATACACATTTTTATAAAAACGTGTGTATATAAAACATATATAAACTTGTGTGTATAAAAGCGTGTGCATTAAAACGTGTAAAAAAATGCGTGTATATAAACGTGTATAAAATGTGTGTATAAAAACGTGTATAAAAATGTGCGTATAAAAATGCATATAAAAACATGTATTTTCTAGAGGTATTTTTAGATGAACAAAACAACAAACTTTAGTAACTTAAGCGAACAAATTCGCAAAGTTGAATAACATACCTGTCAAATAACCTGATAAGTTTTTGAGTTGGATAACTGGGCCCACAAAAAGCTAACGTAGAGAAGGTCAAAACACAATATCCCGGTTGCCGGTATTCGAGGTAACCTGAATGAACACACTATTGTTGTTCGGTAACCTTAAAGTTAAACTTCGATAGTCCAGTAACCCAAATGAAAAAAAAAAGTTTAGCAACTTAGGCGAACAAAAGTTGATAGTTTAGTAACCTATCTATCCAAAAACCCAATTTATACAAACGTTTTACAGTATTTTTTTAAGATCACAAACATGTCGTGTGACATTCTTTCTCTTCTTTTGAGTTTCTCTCTTTTATACTATACATTCACAAATACACATCATTTTATTAGGATGTTTTTATTTTTATTTTTTGTGATCGTAGCATTTTTTTTTAAATATATATAAACTCATCAAAACCAAACTAGACCGTATTATGTGACTTAGGTTTTGGTTCAAATTGACTTTGGTTCTTCTTTCTTAAAATGGACAAAATATTCACTATAATGAAAAAACAGCTTTTTTTCACGAATCACGCACATTCTTTTACGATACTCACACTTTTAAGTGTTCAGAAATTATCCACGCTTAAAATTATGGCGTTTCACTCTTTAGGTTGTGAAGGAAAAAACTCACATCTATAAATGTGAGGTAAGAACGTCTAGCGTTTAGGGGTGAAGTAATTGTAATATTTTTGGCACTTTGAACCGTAAAGGAATGCATAACTGTAAGAGCCCCAGGTGTAGTAACACCATAACATCATTTTTTTGCCGCCATGTCAGCGTCACATCAGCATAACACTAACATCAACACCACTCCCCTAATCATAACACCAAATAACACTATTACCTCTTTATTTTCATAAAACCCCCTAAACATTTATTTCATTCATTTAACAAACTAATCATTTCATTCATTAAATTCAAATACACATTACAATACTAAAAAAAACACACACATTAAAAAAAATCTAAAATTAAAAAAAATAAAATAAACACACACACTATATTCACACATGTCACACCCCGCAAATTTCATAACTTTAAATTACTATTTTACCTTTTGACTTTTTGGTTTCGACTTGACTTTTTGACCTTTTATGGTCACATAAAAAAAACGAATACCGCGTAGCCGGTAAATTTTTGAAACGTATTTAAATAACAAATCATAATTTTTATTATTATCTCTCATTTACAAACTTATTTGACTTGAAAATGAGAAGATATATATTATTTTAAGTTGACTTATCAAAAACGACCCGCTAAATCACCTTTTCACGACCCGGAACTCTAAAAGCAATTTGATGTTTAAATGACGTACTCGTCGGAAACAACTCTTTCAGTTTTACCCGAGACTTGAAACCAAGCAGAAAATGACTAAAATAGCCTCGCAAAATTTTGAACACAACTCGTACCGACCCAAAAATAATTAAATTTATATTCAATAATAAATAAAAATATTTAATAAATTATTTTACATTTTATTCAAAAAGAGTTTATTTTAAAAACAGGAAACGATAAAAATAAAGCGTGCATTTTTCACAAGACAAAGCTTACTCGCGTACACTCAATCGGTACCAAATAAATATTATATGATTTTTAGTATTTATTTTTTATATAATATATTATAATAATACTAGTCGACTGAATACTCATTTTTATAAGAAATGATTTGGAAAACAATGACGCAACTTTCGTATTTTGAATAATTCGTTAACTGGCTCAAACGAGACCCGAACCAATATTTTATAAAAGTTTTCCAAAATTTCACATTTGGTCCCTGTGACGATATTTATAAAACCTACCCTAATCTATTATACTCTTGACACTTTAATTTTAGAGTTTATATTATATATAGATAATGAGTTAGGGTTAACTCATTTATAACTAGCCTCCCACAACTCTCCTTCTCCTATAATTTCCGGCGCCGCTATGGCGTATTTCGGCCATCGGAAAACTTTTCCGACCACAACCATATTCACCTCTAGTCGCCATCTCTGCCACCCGATACACTACTCTACGCCACCACCTTGCTGCTGCGCCACGTTCCTAGTCGCCCCACAACCGCCTCATCATCGCCATCCATCACCATCCCCCTCTCGTCACCTCCCCACCAGATCCGACACAGCATCTCCACCCCACCACCGACTGCGGAATCAGCCGTGGTGCCTTATACACTCCTTCATATCCTCGTCGTCTCACCATCACGACGTCAACCGATCACTTCGCCCCCACTATCCTTCAAGTTTAGATGGGTTTGTGTTTGTTGTGCCTTTTTGATAGGTTTTCGGCTGTTGTTGGTTTCGTTGGTATACCCGGCTAAAAAACACGCCCACATATAGGGGTGTTTGTTTCGCTGTGAAACTGACCCGAATAGGGTGTATGTTGAGCGAATCTGGCCATAAAATGTGTGTTTGTTTGTGTGTATTAACAACCCCGAATAGGGGTGTTTGGTTATGCGTTCTACTGCCAAATCGGGATGTTTAGTTTAGCCGTATAAGGCTGTTTGGTTCAGCCGTATTTATAATAGGCGTTATGTGTTTGTTTTGGGTTTTTAAACCGGTTAGAGGGTGCGTTGGGTTCTTGTGGGGTTGTAGCCACCCAAATGGCGTGCGTTTGGGTTGCGTGTAATATCCGCCCCTAAGGGGCGTTTGTTTCTGCGTCTTATGGCCCCAAGGGTGTGTTTGGATTTTTGTTTTACAACAGTAACGGAGTGTTTGGTTCTGGGTTTAACGACACTTAGGGGTGCGTTTGGCACGCGTTTGTCGAGCAGCCAAACGGTGCTGTGTGGTATTTACTTATTTTATGCTATTTGTTTTCGTTTAGATATATATAGAATAACGCGAGTAATTTGTAACATGGATTGATTAAAAGTAGGGAAAAACATCTGGTTTTTGGTAAAATTGAAACGTAGTAATAAACGGCAAAGTAATGACGGACTTCTTAAAATTATATTTACTTGTAAATTTTCATTAAAAGTTATATCATTTAGAAACCCCGATCAAATGACAAAGTTATATATAGTTTTAAGATTATTTAATTTTATGAATACGAGGAAAACGATAAAAGAACAAAAGCTATACTTTAACTAAAAAGACAACTTTTCACTTTAAATCACGGGTAAGAAAAACGGAAATATTAATTTATAAAATATTATTTCTATAAATTCCCGACTAGAAAAATAAAGTCGTATTCTTTTTGTAAAAAAACTTTTATGAAACCTCGTTTCACTTGATACGTAACTTTAAAACGCAAGCTCACTTTTATACAATAACTTTTATTTATCTAAGTGGTGATTTCCTAAGATGTGTCGAATTATTTTGTTTAATTATTTTTATCACATTCTTTATTATATACTCGTAAAGTATTATTATATTGCGACGTATTCTTTTTGGCTTGTTTGTCTTTTTTATCTTAAGTCACCATATTAATTATATTTTGTTTCTTTTTCTCTTTTGTAAATATATACGAATATTTTTATATTACATCATCCTTGCATTTTCTTTTCGATTTATTTTATTTAACCAGCCACCAAACTCATCCAACCTGAAATCCAAATCCCTTATCAACGTGTCGCGTTTTTGATGTACTCATCCATGTGGTAAACCCCAAATCATCATCCAAGCTTAATGGTTTTACCGTTATGTTTAGCTGCATCTTCGTGGTCGAGCAGTTTCCGTATTTCTGTTCGTCGCTGTGCTTGTATTTGCAATTTATGCTAGTTGCTCTGCCAACATTAAGGTGAGTTCATTAGCCCCATCATTTACTCGTTTTGCATAAATGTTTTTTTAAACTTGGCGTGCGAAACATTGGTTTGCTTTTAAAAACTTGGACACAAGTACCTTTACGTGAGATTTTCCTGTTTACGTGTGCCTATGTAGCTGTTTTAGACCACTACTGCCCAGAACTATCATGAATGTCAATCCTTGACTGGAGGGACCGGTCGCGGTGAGCGCGAATTGAATAAATTGATCTATTGGGAATAATTATCCCTATCCGGAGTGAGTAGCGCTCACTACCTCGGGTGCGCCCGATAAACGGATATATGTCATGTCGTACTGGTTAGGTTGTCTTTGGTCGGACACCTGGAAGGGCACACAAATACTTATAGCAATGTACATGCTAACATGCGTAATTAGCTTCAGTGTCATGAGCTTAGTGCAACGTAAATACCTACCCCATTTTATGTGAAGTTATATCTCCTATAACTGTCACATACGTTTTGAAGTCTTGTGGTCCATACTACTTTGGTTGAACGTTTCTGATTACTAAATACTTTTCATGATCAACTCCGTGTGTAAGAAGATTCACTTAAACCTTTTTTGATAATGATGTAATGTTTTACTTAAACCTATGAATTCACTCAACTTTATGTTGACCGTTTTAGCATGTTTTTCTCAGGTGATTAGCTTTGGACTTCTTGGCGTGCTATGTGGAGTCTACGTGCAATATGATATCAGTATCAAGATTTTATTTCTCACTCATACTCGTTGTCTTTTGAAAACCAATTTATGCTTCCGCTAAATTTTATTTATGCTTCCGCAAATGTTTAATTTCTTTCAAATCTTGTAAAACTTATCTATTTTAAATAATGCAACGAGTTATGATTTTCAAAACGTCCCTTTAGTGGTCGTTCTCTCATGCCTTGTGGTTGAAAATCTGATTGACTCACGGCTCTTCCCGGACACGTATTCGTCCAGGCCCAGTTTGGGGGTGTGACAGATCTGGTATCAGAACCAAGGTTATTGTAGAATCCAGGGTAGGATATCTATGGGTAAAAATACTAGGTCTGGACTATAACCAGTATGTGATCCTTACGTGCTTTTATATGTGCCTTATACATGATTTTGCTATGGCGGATATGTGAGTATCATCTTGCTTTGAGCATACGTTTGTCTTTGCGATTATCTTTTCTCTGCAAGTATCTTTTCTCTGCGGTTATATTTCCTCTGTGGTTATCTTTTCTTTGCGGGTATCTTTTCTTCGCGGTTTACGTTTGCCTTACGTATATTCCTCTATTTACTTATATGGAAGTTGTTTATATAGATATTAAACTTTTCTAAGACATTGTGGATGACACAATGGTCTCTAAAATTTGTCTAAGACATTGTGAGCGATGCAATGGTCTCGAACTTATTTTTCATAACCTTATACAATATCGTTTTACACGGAACCCGTCATGGTTTGTTTGCATAGAATTATGTACGAATCTAAGTTTCACAAGTCTTGTATGGGCGGGACTTGTAACTAGAGGTTTAATATGATAATTGCTATGTAAACTTGTTCATAAAGATCCTTATCTTATTTATTTTAACCGTGTACTCAACTATTTTGAACTCTATGTCGATCTCCCCTGATTGTTTTACTCCCCGTCTCTGAAGACGAGTTTTAGACGCTCGTCCCATACTCATTGGAGCACCTGCATCGTCATGTCATCCACCACCTTGAAGAATTTGTGAGTACGCGTATTGCATCGGAAATTATTAAGTAGGATGATTTATAATCTCTTTATTTGAAAGGATTGGGACGCCTCTTCGTTTAAATAAATAAATTGTAAATCACCGAACCATAAGTTTATCAATTCATTATTTACATAAATTGGGACGCCTCCCCCACTTTCTCTTCTTTATGCAAATATTAATTATCAAATGAGTGGGACTGAAGTTTGGTTCTATCCAATATGAGACGAGTATGAACTCTAACCCGACAATCACCGGAATCCGTTAAAAAGGTCTAGAAACACCATCGCGTCTTACCACTCAGCGGAATCTTAAAGCCTCACTTGAACTACCTGATCTCATTCTTGTGTCATTACTTTTGCCGTTACAAATCTTTACAATCATGAACTAATTGTGGAGCTAACCTACTTGTGCACTCTTAAGCTCATTAACTTGATTCATCCTGGAACTCACGACTGAGTACAATATTCCGTCACGTATCGCATAAGCTCTCTCGCGAGATCCTTCCATTTATTGACCTTTATTCTAGGGATGTTATTTCTCGAATGTCCCCACTCTCCGCATTCCGTCACCGTTTGTTATAGTTATTGTTGCTATGTATTCTTATACTTTTGATTCGCGACTCTATATGTTTGTGCTATGATTTCTAAATTATTAAAATAAATAATTATTTTAATAAAGATTTTTTTTATGGTTTCGGATATATATATTTGTTCTTGTCAAGAGTATGCGAGATTTGTGAGTTGCAACAAATATGACAATGAGTTTAGGCTTGAATTATAGTAAAATTGGTGGATTAGTTTTGGCGTAAAAGAATTTTTAGATAATCTGGGAAAATGGCGGCATTATGGTCAAGTCCATGGGTGAATTATAAAAATATAGTTGTTGGTCCGAGTTTTAAATGAGGGTAAAAAGGACGTTTAAAATGTTTCGAAAAGTTTATTAAGTGCCGAAAGTCTTTGAAAATATTCGTGAAACTTCTTAATATTTAAAACGAAGGTTTAGGAATTTTCTAAAAACGATAAGTCGTTGTCGTTGGTCATTTCTAAATACAGCAAGTTATATATATATATATATATATATATATATTTTGCAAGCTAAGGGTTTTGGTTAGACACTAGGGTTTCACTAGTTCGTTTTGGAAAAATGGAAATCGATTTAATATTTAGGGGATACAAATTAAAATTCCCGGAAACTAAATTTTTTTCTAAAATGGAAAGTTTCTATAAATAGTAATTTTTTGTAAGAACGTCGTAACATCTTCATAAACCTAAATCGGTTCGTAAAAAAACACATTTTTGTTGACTAAACTAAAGCGCAAACATATATGGTTGTCTATTTCGTTATTAAACGTTGTGTACAACGTTTCGTTATTATTATTATTTCTTGTTCTAAGGTACGCCTATTATTAAGTCGCTGAGGTTGGAGCCGTATCGGTTATACCTTTAATCGGCATGTATGCTTTTTGGTGTGTTGAGTCACGATACATCCTCATACTTCCTAAGTAAGTTGAATACTTACGTCCTTTAGCCTCGTCTAATGTTAACCGTCGAACCTTACATATATTAGAAAATAGAATCTGCCCTTAAACATTTCAACCCTTTACACAGACATACCCTCGTACCAACACTTTCCTCCTTCTGATATCTCCACTGTTAAGGGACTTTCTTTATAACGCGTTTATATCAACCACAAAACTTGTAATGATATTTTTCGTATGGTACACTCATGTTGATGGGGATTATATATCTGGTACAAACTTATCTAAATTTCTGTATTATGAGATAGTGTGAAACGTAACTTTTTGCTGATACAAGTTATCAACGCCATGTTTTTAAAAAACGGGAGGTTTGTTAAATCTTAAATCTTTTTCGCTCACGCTACTCGGTTAACAAAAAATCGTAATCCGGGAGGGAATTCCTTTTTTAAGGGGTAGGTAATGTCACACCCCGCAAATTTTAAAACTTTAAATTACTATTTTACCTTTTGACTTTTTGGTTCCGACTTGACTTTTTGACCTTTTATGGTCATATAAAAAAAAACGAATACCGCGTAGCCGGTAAATTTTTGAAACGTATTTAAATAACAAATCATAATTTTTATTATTATCTCTCATTTACAAATTTATTTTTCAAACTTATTTGACTTGGAAAACTGAGTAAGATATATATTATTTAGTTGACTTTATCAAATACGAACCCGCTAAATCACATTGTCAAGACCCGGAATCTAAAAGCAATTTGATGTTATAACGACACATTGGAACAACTTTTCAGTTTTTACCCGAGACTTGAAACCAAGCAGAAAATGACTAAAATAGCCTCGCAAAATTTTGAAACCACAAACTGTACGACCCAAAAATTATTAAATTTTATTCAATAATAAATAAAAATATATAATAAATTATTTACCATTTTATCAAAAACGTTATTTAATTAAACGCGAACGTTCAAAATAATGCTTCATTTTTACCTAAGGAAAAGCTTACTCGTGCAATCAATGGTTACCAATTAATATGATAGTGATTTTAAATATTTTTTATAAAATATTTATAATAATAATAGACGACTGAATATCTCATTTTATAAGAAAAATGATTTGGAAAACAAAGACGCATATTTAGTATTTGAATAATTCGTTATCTGGATCAAACGAGACCCGCAACCATATTATTTTATTAAAAGTTTCCAACAATTTCACCATTTGGTCCCTGTGACGATATTTATAAACACCTTCCACTCATAATCTATTTTTACTTTGACATCTTTAATTTAGTGTTGTATTTTTTGATATAGTTAATGAGTTTTGGGTTAAAACTCATTTATAACTTGGCCCTTCCCACACTACATAATCCTCTCCTCTTCCTCGATAATTTCTTGGCGACGCTATGGCGGTTCATTTAACGGCCATCGGAATAACTTTCTCCGACTCACAAACCATACTACAACTTAGTCGCCAATACTCCGCCACCGATACACACTACTCCATGACCACAACTCTTGCGTGCTGAAGACAACCGCCACGTCACTTAGAATTTTCCAGTCCTTAAGGCCCGTTCTCAAGTCGACCCCACAACTGCATCATCACTCGCCAGCATACCATCCCCATCTAGTCACCTCCCCACCTAGATCAGACCAACATCATCCACCTCACCACCGACTGCTGGCAGCAGCTGCTGCTATCACACTCCTTCATCTCCTCATCGTCATCACCATCACGACGCCACCATCACTTCGCCCCCATATCCTTCAAGTTTAGATGGTTGTGTTTGTTGTGCTTATTGATAGTTTTGGCTTATGGTTTCGTTGGTATACCCGGCTGAAAAACACGCCCACATATAGGGGTGTTTGTTTCGTTGTGAAACAGACCCGAATAGGGTGTATGTTGAGCGAATCTGGACATAAAGGGTGTGTTTGTTTATGTGTATTAACAACCCCGAATAGGGGTGTTTGGTTATGCGTTCTACTGCCAAACCGGGATGTTTGGTTTAGCCGTATAGAGCTGTTTGGTTATACGTTAAGGGGTGTTTGTTTGGTTTCTGGGTTTTAACCCGTTAAGGGTGCGTTTGGTTCTGTGGGTTGTAGCCCCCAAATGGGTGCGTTTGGGTTTGCGTATAACAGCCCCTAAAGGGCGTTTGTTTTTGCGTCTTATGGCCCCAAGGGTGTGTTTGGATTTGTGTTTTACAACAGTAACGGAGTGTTTGGTTCTGGGTTTAACGACACTTAGGGGTACGTTTGGCACGCTGTTTAACAGCAGCCAAACGGAGTGTTTGGTTTTACTTATTTTATACTATTTGTTTTCGTTTAGATATATATAGAATAACGCGAGTAATTTGTAACATGGATTGATTAAAAGTAGGGAAAACATTGGTTTTGGTAAAAATGGAAACGTCGTATAAACGACAAAGTCATGCCGGAATTTCTAAAAATTATTATACTTAGTAAATTTCATTAAAGTTTATATCATTTTAGAAACCCGATCAAATGACAAAGTTATATATAGTTTTAAGATTATTTAATTTTAATGATACGATGAACCGATAAATGAACAAAAGCTATACTTTACTAACAAGACAACTATTTCAATTACAACCCGGTAAGAAAACGAAATATTAATTTATAAAATATTATTTTATAAATTCCCGACTAGAAAATAAAGTCATTTCTTTTGTAAAAAAAACTTAGAACCTCGTTTACCTGTATGTAAACTTTAAAACTATTAAGATCACTTTTATTACAATAACTATTATTTATCATAAGTGGTTGTGATTTCTAAGATGTGTCGAATTATTTTGTTTATTTATTCATTTTTATCAATTCCTTTATATAATATTCGTAAAGTATTATTATTGCGACGTATTACTTTTGGTTGTTTGTTTTATTCTTATAATTCACAATATGAATTAATAATTGTTTCTTTTTTCTTATTAATATATACGGAATATATTACATACCTTGCATTTTCTTTTCGATTTATTTTATTTAACCAACCACCAAACTCATCCAACCTGAAATCCAAATCCCTTATCAACGTGTCGCGTTGATGTACTCATCCATCGGGAAAACCCAAATTCATCATCCTAAGCTAATAGGATTTAACCGTTAAGTTTAGCTGCATCTTCTTGGTCGAGCCGTTCCGTCTTCTGTTCGTGCTGTGCTTGTTATTTGCAATTATGCTAGTTGCTCTGCAACATTAAGGTGAGTTCATAGCCCCACTCTTTTACTCGTTTTGCATAAATGTTTTTTAACTTGGGGTGAGAAACATTGCTTGCTTTTAAAACTGGACACAAGTACTTTACGTGAGATTTTCCCTGTTTACGTGTTGCCTAAGTAGCTGTTAGACCACTACTGCCCGAACTATCATGAACTGTCAATCTCTTGTCTGATGGATCGGTCAGGGTCGTTGACCGCGCGTATTGAATAAATAGTTCTATTGACTAATTATCCCTTTACGACCGTGTGAGTTGCGCTCATATACACAAGGGTCCCTGCGCATCGAATATAAACGGATTTTATTGTCATGTCGTAATTGGTTAGGTGCGTCTTGCGTCCGGACACCTGGAAGGGCAATCAAATACTTATAGCAAAGTACATGCTAAACATGCGTATTAGCGTCAGTGTCATGAGTTTAGTGAAAAGATAAATTCCACCCTTTTTTATGTGAAGTGTATATCTCCTTATATCTGTGTCACCCATACGTTTTGAAGTCTTGTGGTCCATACTACTTTGGTTGAACGTTTCTGATTACTAAATACTTTTCATGATACTGTGAGTAAGGAAGTATTCACTTAAACTTTTTTATCCTGATGAATGTTTTACTTAAACCTATGAATTCACTCAACTTTATTATGATCTTGACCTGTTTAGCAGTTTGTATAGGTGATTAGCTTTGGACTTCTTGACGTGCTATGTGGAGTCTACGTGCAATATGATACCATTATCAAGATTTTATTTCTCACTCATACTCGTTGTCTTTTGAAAACCAATTTATGCTTCCGCTAAATTTTACTTATGCTTCCGCAAATGTTTAATTTCTTCACAATATTGGTTAAAAAATTTTTTATTTCTAATTAAATTGAACCGAGTTATGATTTTCAAAAAGTCCACTTTATTGGTCGTTCTATCATGCATTGTGTTTCGAAAATATGATGACGTCAAGCCTCACGGACTCGTAATTCACGTCCAGCCACGTTTGGGGGTGTGACAACACACACACACAAACGCATACACACACACAAAATAAACACACACACTAATGCACATATATATAGTGTGATGCACACACACTATTAAATTAAAAAAAACATACCATTTTCTTCTTATTCATTCTCACCTACACACACACTATTCACACACACACACACACAAACGCATACACACACAAAATAAACACACACACACTAATACACAGCCATATGAGTTTTTTGTAACTTTTCAAAACTTAAGGGAGTAAAATTAAAAAAAACAGCTATATAGCCGTGGAGGGTGGGGAAAAAAAAACGTTTTTTTTTTTATTACAACCCCAACGCACGTTGGCCGACCAACGCCGAGCCCAACGCCGTTGGGCAACGCCGGTGTGCGGTGTAGTAACGCCGGCCAACGCCGGCCAACGCAGCCCAACGCCGTTGCCGGCGTTACCTAAGGCTCTAAAGGAATACACTTTTTTGGGGACAACAACGTGACGTTCTCACTTTGGTGAGGTTTTTTTGTTTTGGATCCGTGCTGGGAACAACAAACCCAACTTTTTTTTATTTCGGGTAAACGATCTCTCTTGGTATCTAGCGAAATTAATCAGATGAATTAGTGAATGTTGTGGCGGACACATAGCAGTTAGCACGTAAGCAATAACATAAGCAAGAGCAATAAGCAAGAGCAGTTAGCAGGAGCAGTAAGCAGTAGCTGTTTGTTTAAAAAAAGTGTTTGGTAAGTAGTTGTAAGCTGTAATTAGAAAGTGTAAAATTACAAAAAATAGCATATAACCCAATTAAAGAAATTATAAATTTTATATTTGATGGTATAAATGTAATTTTATAACAAACTGCTATGAGCAGTTCTAAAAAAGTATTTGAGATTGGAGCGGACCGTAAACTATATTAAACAAGCTATTGAGGTGTTGCCAGACAAGCTTTTCATCTAGAATGCTTACCGGTTGCCGCTTGTCGCTCCTAAACGCTCCAAAACGCTTGTTGTCAAACACAGCCTAAGTGGTTGTTTGTGTGTGTGTGATAAAAATAATGAATTTGGGGTGAGTTTATCTCTAGTTGTTTTGTTAATGTTTAATCTTTTGTGGATCCTGAAAATGTATCTGTATTTTTGTTTTATAAATATGTTCAATAAAAAAACGATAATAAATGTCATTTTTTATAACCTAATTGAACAAAAAAAAACCTTCAATAATTTATGCGAACAAATTCGTAAAGTTGAATAAATTATTTGTGTTGTAATAACCCTTTTTCAATTAAGTTGGAACAAATGGGTCCCTCACTTGCTGACGTGGACGAGTACAAGCGGTCAAATCCCAATAAGCGGTAAGAGGAGTAACGTAGTTAGACATTGTTAATATGTTAAGTAACTTAATTAATAAACCCGTATACTTTAGTAATTTGATTAAGCAAGAAAGCTTTAATAACTTAAGCGAACAAATTCGCAAAGTTTAGTCACCTATTTGTATAATAACCTTATTTTGTAGCAATTATCTTATATAATGCAAAAAAAAAATCTTTAATCTTTAATAAAATTAAAAATAAGAAACGAGTTATCTCTAAAATAACTCTTTAAAACTTAAATTTCAGACTTTTGTTTACTTTTCTACATAAAAGTGTTTTTAAAAATGGTTTTGAAATATTTCTCTTGTCTTGAAAATAGTCTTTCTTTCAAAAATTATCCAATTTTAAACCATTTCTTCTCTTTTACAAATTCTCAATCACAATCTGTATTTTAATCTAAAATTATTAAAGTGGAACTGGAATGATGTTTTTGTCATCTTCGAATATGACGAAGACTTGTCAACGTAAATTGCTAAACGTTACATAAAAAACTTAACCACAATATCTTAAGCCTAACTATTTGCCTCTAAAGAACCCGTCACTGTATGTGTGAGTACACGTCTAAAAACTTAAATGTCAAATAAATGTATTTTGAAAATTAAATATTACGAGTACTTTTTAATTTGTAGTAGAGAAGAGATGAGAGAGATTGATTTAGTTCCACCGTGTTGCAAGGAAAATATATTTTTGTTTATCATGATAAACAAATTAAGAATTGAATCAAAAGTCAAAATCATAGTAATGAATTTTTTTCTCGAACAATACAATCAGAGTTTCCTCAAACACAATTAAACCTTTGCATGTAAAAAAACAAAAAGAAAATAATACAATCATTCACACCAAAAAGAACTAAACATCTTTATATCGGAAGAGATCAGGCAACAGCAGTAGCCGCCACTGGTGCGGCTACAACTTCAATGGTTCCATCAGAGGCATTCTCTATAGCAACCACAGACTGATCAGGTGTCACTGTTGCTGCATCCTTTCCGTCTTTAGAAACTTTCTTATCATCTTTTGCGGCATCCTTGGCTGGTGGTGGTGGTGGAGGAACCTCTTGAGCCTCTGGGTGGTGTTTGCTTCAGCTTAACCAGAATCTGTCTTAACCTCGAGAGATCAGTTGGTTTACCTGGTTTGGGTCCTTGAATGACTGTGACCGATGGCTTCTGATCTTTATCCTTCTTGCCTCGTTTCTCGATGTTGGGTACCTCGCGAGGAACCAACTCTGCTATTGCTTTCCAGTACTGTTTATCAGCTTCTTTGTGAAACTTCTCTTGCTTAGCTACATACATCTGTTTTACCGGAAAAGTTAGTAATGTTAAACATAAATACTATTTGTTCAAGAAAGTAAACTAAAAGATGACTAATAAAGTAGGGGCAATTTCATATAAAGTGAGTTGAAAATTCAGCTCTAGTGACATGCGAGCAATATGGATACTCGTCTGAAGCCATGTGATTTAACAAACATTTTGAATTTCGGATGGATAATTATAAGAATGGTAAACTAATCCGAAATCATAGTTTGATTAAATTATTCAGAAATGTAAAATAATTTGAAATCAGAAAACCTGTGCAGCTAAAATATGGGTTTTGGTGACTTCCAAATCACTATTGTTCTACCCTTTAGGTTAAAGCAAATATGCATCACAGATCTTACAGGTGGACAATGCGACCCATTTAGCAAAATGGGGGTCATCGGGTTGCATTGTATTTCTAACAGATCAAACACGTATGAATCTAAACGTGGCTACAAATGAAACTGGTCAAATTGGACAAAATTCGCCCTTATTTTCAAATGCTTAGAACCTACAAACTCATTTTATTAACAACCGTTTATGTTATTATTTAAGAATTTTATAAGTTTCTTGATTATTAAAAAGAAAAAAGTTTGACGGGGCAAGACCAGCATGACACGATCTTTGGACCAGTATCAAGAAGTTCCCCATTTGGACAAAATCCCACTTAAACTCGTTACCCTAATCGCCACCTACCACCAATATCTCTTGACCTTTAGCAAGGATCATATATTTTACGCCCAATTACCTTTTCTTCCTTTCTCTATTTGTGAGTTTAGTTTGTCTCCCCATATTTGAAAGTCTTTTCTCATCGGAAAGCTCCTCGTTTGTACATTTAACCTTCTTTCATAATTCTGATTTTGCAATTCCTTATCCTTGTTTTCCTTCTCGCCTGAGCGAATTGGCATTTATCACTGCACATGAACCACCAAAATTGTTACAGTTTTAGACAAAACACCTTTTTGCATAATGTAGCCACCATGCTATTCCTACAATTTGTAAAGATCTTATTTTCTAAACAATCAGAACTTTGATACTTTTGCTTGATCATCCTTATCTCCAGGATGGAAAAAAAGGGAACATGTGACCCAATATTCACAGACTTCGTTTTCTACAACCCAAAGCCATCACTAAGTACACCACTCTACTACTAGCTATGCTTTCGAGCACCAACTTTGGTGTCCCTACATATGCTTATACTATAATTTAAAATACCATGCTTCATTGTTTACCAAACATCCATTAAGACAAAATATGATGTGTGTATGCTTGTATAATGATAGAAAATCAAGCTATGGATTTGATTTTGTAAGGTTTTTGAGCCGTGGGTTGATATGAGAGCAAAGGAAGGATTTTGTGATTTTCTAGCAAAGGAAATGAAGAGAATGGCCTTCTTAGCTCACCATGCATGCATATATATACTACTAGGAAGATATTTGTGTGCCTAGTTGGTTCTTGCAAGGTGGCAAGCTTGATAAAGATGACTAAGAAAAAGATAGGCTTATTTAGGGCTTATCTTTGTCTAGTCATGATACAAGTTGATACAAGATGCATGTATAAAGATATTTGTGAAGTTCTTGGTCTCATCTTGGCTTATCCTAGTCATATTACACGAAATATATGTATATGTATAAGTTAGATATGTATTTGATCATTTATATAATGTATACTTGTATTATATAAAGTATAATGTAGTATAGACTTAGAAAAATGTATAACTTGTACATTGTAAGTTATGATTTGAATTCCTTCATAATGAATATGTATAAAGTGATAAATACTTGAAGTTTTAAATAAAATTTAAGTATTTAGTACAAATTTTTGGTATTTGATGAAGCGTAGATAAGTTAACGTGCTTCCGGGAAGGCTTAAACGTACTTTATCGCGAAACGTAAACACTTAACGTAACCAATAAAAATAAAATGTGCAATGTTAATAATTATCCTCTAAATAATCATATAACACTTGCTTGATGTGAACATTTAATTGTTTAATGCCCGTTTACATTGAATGATCATTTTTAGTTTACGCGATTTAGCTTAACAATTACGATTTAATAGAAAACGCGTAAAACCCTAAAAATAAATTTTGAATTACATAACGTCGTACAATGACCTAAAATACGAGGTGTTATAACTGCACATAACCTTTTATTTGCAGGAGTATTGATGTTTGAAGCCATTACCGAGTAGCTCAACAAGGTATCAATATCTACCTTATGAATGTCACTCATTCTTTGAAAGGACTCATCACCAAAGACATCAATAAACAAGATTCCATTCTCAAGATGTTCAATCACTTGGTTGTTGACAAACTACACTCCTTCAGGAAGGAATCTATTGTATTCAAGTCCAGGAATGCAAACCTCGGGTTCCAATTCTTATGCCTTTCTCTTTCTGCATAAGGTTATGGAAGGAACTTGTTTAGGGGCAAGAAAAGTTAGGTTGATTCCAAGTTCACCAGGAATCACCTTCAGTTTGTTATACTTCTTGCTCAAGGATGTCATAAGGTCTTCTACCACCTTATTCTTGTTCTTTGGAATGATGGCACCCAACTTCTCCCATTCAGTTACACCAAACTTACTAAACTTGAAGGGTTTGTGAACATCAAAGTTCCTTTTATCATTTCCCCTATAGACTTTTATTGCAACAGGTTTAGTGTTTGGATGAATGTGGATATCAGTGATTTTCTCAGACTTAAGTCTACTACTGATGATCCATTTATACTGATCAATCCTTTTCTTTCTAAGCTCTTTTGCCTTTGTGAGCTTTTCCAAGCATTCTCTTTTGAGGACATTTAGTTCAGCATCTTGTTTCTTGATGAACTCTTGACCACCCTTTGAGCTCTGAAGAGCTTTTAGATCTACCCCATCTTCTTTGGCAACTTCATGTACAACCTTAATCAGCTCAGGCTTATTGAGTGCCAATAGCTTTGCTTCTTGAGTTGCTTTTTGCTTTCACTCTTCCACTACCATATGAGCCTGAATTTCTTCGTTGGTGAGATGATACAACTTATCATTTATTTTAAAAGGGATAAGTACTGGAGCATCAAGATCCTAACGAACTTCCTCAGATGATGGCATAAGCTTTCTTGGAGATTCATTAGTTTCTCTAGCTATGCCTTTTCCTCTATCAGGCTTTGGAGTGGTATGAGATGGATTTTCAGGTTGAGGGACTTGAACTAAAATAATAGGATCTATGAGCTGAGGTCTTGATGAAGATCCAATTATTTCAGTTTTAGGATAAGTAACTATTGGCCTGATAATTGTTATTGGAATGGGTTCGTTATCCTGAGGCTTTTATATAGGTTCCTTCTTAACATCAGCAGTCTTAGACACTGTCTCTTCAGTGATCATATTGTCTTTCTCCCCCTCAGTTTGAGAAAGATTTTCTTTAGTGGGACTGATAGTAGCAGTGTGAGTTAAACTCTCCCCCCAACAGTTATCGGTCCTTTAGTGACAGCAAGTGTTGTTTTAGGCACACTGCTTGAGGGAGTGGAGAAAGGCTATCCCTTAAAGGCACAAAATATCTCAATCATCATGGCCTTGATTTCAAAGGTACCTATCTTGAGGGATGGTAGATCAGACTGAATGGTAGGCTGAGTGTTCTCAATCCTGGTTATCCTAGGACCAACACTCTAGGCCATTAAGGAAGATGACTTAGCCCATTTGGAAAGATGATCATTCTAAGCAGTTACAGCAAACAGAAGAGATTCAACAGTAGACTTTAAACCAGAAAAATCAAAGTTCTTTACCAGGTGAAAGAGCTCAGTAAGGTTGGTTGATTCGTAGTTTTACGTACCTATAAAATATATAATAAAAATACTACTTAGGTAAATTCCAACTATTCACCTTTAACTAAGGTAAAAAGTTTAAAACTTACAAAAATAATATATAAAATATATAATATACGTATGTTTAACCGGGCAAGTATGATCACCCGGGTCGTTTCCCCAATGACTAGTGAGATTGAAACCACGTTTTCGTTCGGATCCTGATTTGAATGGAACAAAGATATTTTGGATAAGCTATTACTACTTAATTAAAAAGCAACAAATAAATGACAAATAAGCAAGTAAACCAATTTTAAAATCCCTAAAAATGTAAACTAAAATTTCACTAAATAAAGAAAAGTTGCCGAAAATTATTAAAAATAAAAGCCCTATTTTTTATCTTTTTATAAAAGTTTAATTAAACTAATTAAAACTTAACCCTAATTATTAATTAAAACTAATAAACTTAATTAAAAACTTAACTAAGGACTAATGATGCAAAAAGGAAAAGGTCTAACGGGTAATCTAACAAATTAACGGAGGGACTAACTGAAAAAACAACTAAGATTGAAAAGTTACACTTTCTTCCCTGAGAATCTATCCCGACAACAAATTAAGACCCGAATTAAGGTGAAATTTGAAAAGTGCTTATTATGAAAAACTCAAAGAAGAAAAGTTGTAAAGGGATCTAGCGGGAACAAAATTAATAAAGGCTACTTGGGCTGAAATTCACAAGCTGTTACAGAAAGGAGGGCTTAACCCTTGGTTTTAGAAAATAAGCTGTAAAAAACTCAAAACTAGTTCAAAATTAAAAAGGAAAGAAGTTCCAAAGAGCTTATGATGTGATTAATCTATAAATGAAGAGAA